>JAMKCH010002442.1:0-47269 GCA_023653785.1 Ophioderma brevispina
CTAATATGGACAAATCAGATATTTTAGTCCATAACTGTCCATACAGAACAACTTAACTACAACATGTAATTGAATGGGGATTCATTCTTTGAACCTTGGCCGTTTTCTTCCCTTTTCCTGTCCGCTTCTTCATTGGAAAATAATTAGGAGAATTCTAACATCCCCCCAAATGTTCAAATATTTTGACTGTTTGCTAAATCACTGATGTGTCTTTAATCTATTACTGGAACTACTTACTTTGAATAGCAACTAGTGTGATGTTTCGTCCGATCCATACCACAGGACGTCATCATCAACTGGACCTGTGGGTTTGGTCATGTGACCTCAACATGGAATATTGATATCAAAGTAAGGTCCATTAATGATTTAATCACATGCTCGCCTTTCTACTACTACTGGATGAACCTGAGAAATATTTATTTTTTTTTCAAACATGCATGGGGGGTAGACCTATACGGTTTCATGTGGCTGTATACAATTTCTGTTCAGGTTATAATGTTTAATGAAGCTCATTTAAGTTTTCAAGAAAAAAATGGTGATTATCTCATTGTGTGGGACTCATCTAATTATGCA
Source organism: Ophioderma brevispina (assembly GCA_023653785.1). NCBI lineage: Eukaryota > Metazoa > Echinodermata > Ophiuroidea > Amphilepidida > Ophiodermatidae > Ophioderma > Ophioderma brevispina. The sequence continues at coordinate 574 of JAMKCH010002442.1, forward strand.
TGGCTTAATTCTTGTTATATCATCCGAAGGCTGTCTGACTTCAGTAAAGTAGTTATTTCAGTCTGTACATGCAGATTTATATGCTCTGCTTTGTAATTTTGTATTTTCTAGCTGAAATAACACCCCGTGGGCCTATTGGGCATCTGATACAATATTTGTCATGATATGAAATCACACCCCTGGAATAACTGAAATTTTGGAAACCAATTTCCTCAAGGACACGAATCACACACAACAAAATAAGAATGCTCTGATCACAAAATGCACCTTCAATGAGAAATTTTAATTCTCAGTGTTAAGATTAATGTCTACCACTATGATGAAATATTTTTTTTTAACAAAATCTAAAATTCATTCATTCATTGTTTCTTTTTAACTATAAACAAAACTGATACTACGGATATAGTGGGATATTTGGCTGTAATAGTTTTCCTGACTGATTATTTTAGTTTTGAACAGTTATCTGTTTGTTTATCTATTGTTTTTAAATTACTACACATTAAACTCAATAATTTGGGGGTTTTTTTTAAAGGTGCAATTCCTGAGATTAGCACCGTGCTTTTGTTTATGGCTCACTAGAGATCATCGATAAAAGGTCATTTCTAAAGTTTCAGGTGATTCTGATGGTGCATTTCATGTTTGACAGATTGTCTATCACGGGCCCCATCAATAGGCTAAAGCCCGGGGGTGGGGGATATATCCCCAATATTTTGTGATGAAGGGGATGGTCCATACATCATCCCCCCCAATGTTGATGCCCATGCATGTTTTTTTTACCCAAAATAACCTCATATTTTTTACCATAATAGTTTTAAAACATGTAAATTTCCACGGCTTGTGCGCATTTTTGTTCTAATTACAATGATATTAATGATTTTAGGGCTTCTAAATGGCAAATTTCATAGTCGCCTTCCCTGCCACCAAATATTTCACACCCACACCATCATTTTCGATTTGCCGTCAATGTCATCCGTGCGATTGACCATGTTGGTCTCGACTGTCACATGTTGGAAGTTCCCATGCCAAAACAGGGTCGCGCCCCTTTAACACAACTACGATTGATGTGATTGCTACGGGACGCCGGCAGGCATCCAGCTGGCGTCCCCGGCCTGTGACGGACAGGACATTTTGGCGCTGTGTGGTGGACAGCATCTCGCTTGCGGCCGTTCGATATTAGGGTCCATTCTTAATCTCATATATTTAGCCTTCAAATCAGGGGTTGTGTGTTTTGTTTGTCCCGAGAGCGGGATCTCGAACACTAGCGCACTTTTCAATGCTCGCCACTCGTTAAGGGGTTGACACCCCAGGGGCAGGGAACAGAATGGGCCCACCCTTCTTAAAATTGGTGTGTGGAGATCGCCAAATGCCACAAAAAAAAAACCACTAATCGAGTTGACCTTTACTGAATTTTTAAACTCTACCTCCTACAATAATAAAGACTGACTATTCCAGGACCCCAGATCAAATCCGTGAATGTGAATTATTTTATGTTATGTGGTAATTACCCACACCTATGAGCTTTCGTCCATGGAGAGTCCACTTCACTCGAGGGTTGTTTCTGATTATCTTGAATTGTTTCTATTAGTAATGAGAATTCACGGAGCAGGTTGTTGTAGGGGTCATGAGGCAATATTGCCATCATATCATCAAAATCATTGTTTGCCTTGCTAGATTTGGCTGCCATCCTTTGTGTTTATTTACAACCCTGTAAGTTCATACAGAGTACTGTCTTGTCTCAATGAGAAATAATGATGATAAGAACACACCAAATGCTTGTGTTCAACCCCACGAGGAGCTCAGTCACTTTGCTTGAACCCTCAGTACTGAATTTGTTTGGAATTTTGTTATATTGTATATTATCTTGATCACTATATAATTGGCAAACATAATCAATAGTGACAAATATTTTTGAGTGAGGTGGGAGAGAGAAAAGAAGAGAAAGATATCCCTGAAGATATATATCATTTTTACGTTGATGCAAAACTAAAATGGAAATTTAGATTTAGTTGATAGCATATGGATAAAAATTAGGTTTTTTCCTTTTTGCTTTGGTGAACAAATTGTGAAATTTGCCACACGGCACAACAAGAAACTAGAATTGCACTTGGTGGAGACTCCCTGAGGGAAGCCGCAGTTGGGTAGACTCCAAGTTTACTAGAATTTTCGCGGTTCTCGCTCGCGATTCGTGACTGGGGTTGTTAGGTTCCGTACGGACCCTTATCAGACGTCACCTGTGAGTGTTATAAACTTTTGTCACCTACCTATAGGGCACCGTTTTAAATACCCCAGGGCCCCTTTGCAACTTAGTCGCTTTTAATTGACCTCCCAGTGTCTAAGGTCATAATTGCCACGCTTGTCCCTTCTCAACTACACAAATCCCCTTTTTCATCTGTCCCTCTGAAGCCCCTTCCCAGCTGCCACCGAGCAGCCTTCTCAAGTAACTAAAATTCTCATCTACACAGTGCCCTTTCACAACTACCCAAATATGCCAATTCCCAAATACTCAAGGGTCCCGTCCAGCCACATGATCTTTTTTGACTTACCCAGATTCTCTCTCTCTTCCCATTACCCCACGGTCACTCCCCCAACGATCCCTGTTTCTCCTTCCAAACCACCCCAGGTTTTTCGCCTTTGCCGAATACCCTATTTCATGCCTCTACAGCCCTCCAGCACTGAGTTACTATACTTCCAGCTCGTTGCAGTCATAATTTTGGGGAATCGTTTGCCTCAGAACCTTAAGGGGCATGTCGTGATCCACGCCTTCGTCCCCCCTACTTACCTAAATATTCCGATTTTTATTTCATCTGAACCGTTAGCCTTAGTAAAAATCCACTTGTGCCCCATTTTACGTGCAAATCGGTCGCCTATGTAAGAAATTCCGCAATTTTGTATTTTCTTCCCGTAAACGGCCAGATATTACAGCACAGTAGCCTATGGGACCGTGGGAAACGAGCGAATTATCAAAACACAAACCGCAAGATCGGGATGAGCTCAAATTTTGAGAATAAGCCTTTTCCAGATATCTAGTGATCATTAATAAACAGAAGGGCGAATCCATGAAATGGCCCCTTTAAATGTGAGCCGAATTGAGTTTTCTAAATCTGCATCTGCATATTTCCTCCACATCCACTTCTAAGGCCCTAATTTAAAAAGACAAAAAGCAGGTTCCTAATTCCCTAAGTTCAAAGTCGGCAACACACCTCCCTACCCAGAGTTCCCCCCTCCCCCGTCTCTCCCGCTCACTCGCTACTCTCCGTTTTTCTTCAGCTGAATATGAGCCCACTTTTAGTTCAAAAGCCCGCCTAGTTTTCTTTTCCTCCATTTTTTTTCTAATTCTAATTGCCCTAATTAAAAGCAAATCGGTTCCCAAGCTCTTAAGTTGGAAGTCGGCCACACAAACCTTACCCAACAAAGTTGAGTGCCCTGCCTTTTCACCCTCCTCACTTTCCCTGATTCTTTACAGCCCCACATTTCCCATCTACATGTACATAGTATTCCTTACCTAAAAACTATATTGACACATGTCATTTAAGATATCAAAGTGGAAACTGATGTTTTCTCATTTACAAACATTTTGGATTATAACTAACTCTGTCCACAGCACTAAGCAAAATTATTGTAATTTGATAATTATTTTTAGCAAGAAATAAACATGTCATTATGACCATAAATATATAGGCCCATGCTAGGCAGGGAAGCCCCATGGAACAGAGCACTTAAGTGGCCCAAGGACAACCATGGGATTTATAATGGCATGTGTGGCACCATATCCCCCCCACAATATGGCCCTTGATGATCACATATGTTATCTGCTATTGCCTTGTGTATATGGATAATTTGACACCTTTGTGTTTGGGCTATTGATTTCATGACTTGATTGTTCTGCAAAGTCATTTAAGACACAACAAATTAGGTGGTAGTCTTTATGAGATTAGAAGTTTTAATTTATTTCACCTATCCCATACACATAGATGAACCCTCAACTGCATTTACAAATTGTGATGTTACACTATTTACCAGCATTAGTTTGGATAATTTTGCCACAATGTATTATGGGGTAGTGGATTTGATTCCTTGATCTTCCACATTCTTTAGTCCACATGCAAGTTGAAACCAGGTTTGCAACAGGTAACATTCTGGTCCAATGAAAAAAACCACAACTTATTCTTCTTCAGCATACTCAAAATGGTTCCGATATGTTATAAATCATCCCCAAATGCCTTCAGAATCCCAATAGTTTATAGTTTATTCACACTCTCTCTCCGACCACACTCATTAGGGTTTTTCCTCAATATGATACCCCCCATTTAGGATTGAATATTCCACATTGGCACGTCTCTGGGTGTACTTCCCTTTCTTGGAACCACTGGCCTCACAAATCGTCCAAACTTCCACTTTTTCCTTCACACAAACAAAACAAGCCTTTCTGCCCTGGAGAAGCCTTCAACAGCATAACATACCAATTTATAGCTTCAACACCGCTTCCTCTATCCAAACCGTTAACAAACCAAATTTTGCTCCACCATGCAAAAAGCAGTACCTACCCCAATACGTACACAATATACTGTCTTCTGTCGCAACATTTTTTTGATTTCAAAAAGTAGACCTTTTCCATATCCAGACTAACGTCCGATAACAACCCTGATAAACCAATGACTGTAAAGCTTTAACCATGTTCCAATAAGGTTGACATGGCTCTTGTGCTGGCTTCCACATCTAATCTGTGTTTCTAGGCTTTGTGCCTTACAAAGAATCTCCAGACAGGGCATCTATTTTTCCCTTTTAAAAAAGTTGAAATTACGCAGTTTATTGAGGCCAGAATTCTTTCTATTCACATGTAATTATTCACAAACAACAGCAGACCAAGTTAAAATGAATATGGGTTTTGGTTCTGCAGGTTAGAGTTGCATTTTTCGTAAAACTTCACCTGGCATTTACTTTTTTAACGTAAAAATTGGTAGTTCAGACTTAATAACATTGAGGTATTTTAAAATCGAAGCTTTGGTAATGAAAAGTGATTTCAAGGATAGTTTCATTCGCACGTAGGTCATTGGCAGGCACACTGGCCTATACACATTGGCTAGTTTTTCATTTTCTCTCATTTCATATAAATACTTGATGAAAGTGCATCATGTTACAATATTTTCTCTTGGCATTAACTTGCCAGTAGGGCCCCGGAGCACATTAATATTATAGTTTGCAACAGTTTAATCTTAAATATAATTTCTGATTTTTTTTTTTTTTTTTTTTTTTTTTAATTTTTTAGTTTTTTGATTTTGTTTGCACATACATGTATGCCCATAATTTCTATTAAAGAAATACAACTTTATTTTGATGAATTCATTGAAGCATGCTACAAAGAAAGAATATTTTATGGGGTTCAAATAAACCATTGATTAATTGGTTGCTTGAAATTGGTTTGACCTTGTTGAATACGTCACTGTAGGTGGTAATCTTATTAGAATTAGAATATTTTAAATTTATTTCACACCATATCCCATACACAATAGATTAGACCATCAGACTGCATGTACAAATTGTGATGTTTACACTATTTTACCACATTAGTTTTGGGATAAATTTGACACATGTATTCTGGGTTATGGGATTTGTTCATTGATTCCTTCAACATTTCTTAGCCACAATGGCATTTGAAACCATTTTGCCAAAAAAGGGTTAACAATTCTGGTCCAATTAAAAAAAACAACAACTTATATATTCTTCTTCAGCAATACATCCAAACTGTTCTGATATGTTATAAAATCATCCCCAATGCCTTCAGATTTCCCATTTTATATTTTAATTCACACTCCTCCTCCGAGCACACTCATTATATTTTTTCTCAATATGATGACCCCCATTTAGGAACTGGAATATTCCATACATTGGCAAGTCTCGGGTGGTACTCTCATTCTTGAAACTACTTGCCTCAGAAAATCGTTCAAAATTCCACCTTTTTTTCCTTCACAAAAAACAAAACTGAAGCCTTTCGGCGGCCCTGGAGAAGACTCCAACACATACCCTAGACCATCCATTAATAGCTTCAAACACCGCTTCCTCTATCCAAAACCGTTAACAGAAGTCCAATTTTTCTCACACTGCAAAAGGCATCCTACCCCCACTACGTGCACACTTACTGTCTTCTGTCGGCACAATTTTTTGGATTTTTTTCAAAATCAGAACCAATTCCCATATACAGACTAACGTCGGAATAACAACACTGATAACCAATGACTGTAAAGCTGTAAAAACCATAGTTCAATAGGTTACCCATGTGGGGGGGGGGGGCTCTTGTGCTTGGCTTACATCTATCTGTAGTTCTAAACTAGCTTTGTGCCTCTACAACGAATCTCCAGACAGGGCAATCTATTTTTCCCTTTTAAAAAAAATGAAAAACTTAAGCCGTTTATTTAGCCAGAAATCTTTCTATTCACATGAATTAATGTCACAAACAACACAAACACAAGTTAAAAATGAATAGGGGTGTTATTGTTCTCAGTTTGAGTGCATTTTTTCGGTACAAACTTCCAGCCTGGCCATTTACTTTTTTACGTAAAAATTGGTAGTTAATACTTACTAACATTGAGGTATTTTAACTAATTCGAAGCTTTGTGAGTATGAAAGGGATTTCAGAAATATTCATTCCACAGTAGGCATTGCAGGCCCACTGCATATACACAATTGGGGCTATTTTCATTTCTCTAATTCATATAAATACTGATGAAAGGGCATCATTTTAACATTTACAATATTTCTTCTTGGCATTATCTCCAGTAGGGCCCGGAGCAAATTAATATGAATAGTTGCAGACCGTGTATCTTATAATATCATTCTGAAGGGAGACAATGATCAATTTATTAAATTCACTAGCTGATTTAAGTTGCACATACATGTATGCACAATATTGCTAGAATGAAATACACTTTAAATTTTGATGAAATTCATTGAATCCTGCTACAAAGAAAGAATATTTTATGGTTCAAATAAACCATTTGATTAAATTTGGTTGCTTGAAATTGGTTTGACCTTTGTTGAATACGTCCTGTAGGTTGGAATGCATTTTCCACATTAAAATATTGAGTTAAGGATTTTAGGGTTGTGTTCAGTTTTCACAAGACTTTCGTAGCCATGGTTTAAAAAAAAAACCCAATTTGTTTAATGTATGGAAAGGTAATAGGGTCAACGTTGCTATGGTTTACTATGAATATTAGTCATCCAATAATTATGTTTGTTGTCAGGAGGTGAATTCATGCATTAATTTCAGTTCAAGCACCTCAAATAACTCATTGGCGTGACAGACATCACTTATTTAGAAGGCCATTGTAGATACACAAACTTTTTATGCAGAAACAACACCCTTTGATTTTATGAGCAATGCCACTTTGAAAAGTCCATAAGAAAAGTTATTTTAATAAGTAGCACATCCTTGAGTGTTGGTATAGAGAAGTTCCTTTATTAATAGTAACTATTTATAGGAAAGAATCATACTTAGTTCTCTATGTGGGCAAGTTGGACAATAGAGAACAAAAAAATTAAATCAATAGACCAAGGAATGCCCGCTTTTCCTTTTTTGTGTAACTGTTTCTGAGCATTCTTTTGGTTTCATTGTTTCTTTTTCATGAAGTCTGGTGATCCCAGATACCCCGCCCTTATTTGTAGGACTAGTAAGGATTTGAAGACTTCCCCCCCCCTTAATTTATTTGAAGCATTTTTCATTTGAAGTTCCTTAACCCATACTTCTTATAAAGAGGTCATCATATACCATTTCATTCAACAAATTGCCAAGCTGCACTGACCCTTGTTCATATTTTACTCACACTTTTTTGTCCTCGAAAGGCCTATTGGGCCAAGGTCATTCAATCAGATAAATCTTTATATAATTAAATTGGGTCACCCCGCCCTTTAAACCCTGTTTCCCATATCTACTTTATGTGAAAAAAATACTTGATTTTTTTCTTCTGAGCATGATTCAAAAACATCAATATCTACTGAAGTAACGACCTGAAATAACAGTTTGTTGGTCCAAGCTATGAAGCTCTCGATAAACTAACAAACCAACCTATAGGCGTGCACCTTGAAGGAGTTGAATTTTTAAATGGGTGGCAAATTCTATCTTACCTTTCACCATTGAGGTCTCCTTGTGTTTGGGGGTGTTTTCCTTGGCGGCTTTAATTTTAAAATTGTTTTTCTTCTCACTCCACATTCAGGCACGTGCATTTACCTATACACTAACACGATTGCCGACGGGAAGCCTCAAAGGACACCTCTTACGTCGCAGCCATTTACTGGGGGGCTCCGGCACCAAACACAGTACACACAGTCACGCCGCATATTGCTTACGAACGAAATATAAGCCCAACATGATAAAAGAATTTCCAACCTACCTTTTTTGCAATTGTTAACAATTTCACCGTTTAGTTCCATGGATTGATTGGGGGAAGAGGATGATGTCAGGGGGACGGGCCTAAACTGATTCCAGGCAAGTGTCTTTCTGTTGTTGTACAAAATTGGAAGTATCTCGCCCACTTGCGTGACTGAGAAGGAACGCTTATGGTTAGAATAACGGTTTAAAAATTGGTAATAACATCCCCGCCGCGTGAGAAAAATAATTTTTCGTAAATTCAAACATCCAGAACAAAAAAAAAAGTAACAATAGAATGTTGATATATTCCGTGTACGTAAAAACTTGAATAGTTCCCAAGACCGATCGTTTTGCTGAAAAAACAGTGACATCTTCCGATGCGGATTGTTGGGGTTTTTAGAAAGAGAAAAAAACACTTCGTGCCCATGTGACGATTTCGGAGAGCGGACAAAATTAGTCCTCGTTGTGCATGGAATGTGCTAAACGCCTGACTATCAAGTACACGTGGAAAATGACCGGCGAATTAACAATGTGGTATTTAGACTGAAATTGATACGATGATGGTTTATTTGTTTCATCTAGCGAGTTGAATTCGCACGCAGTTCCGTTTCCATTTTTGTAACCTTTTTACGCTATTTTGTGCAGCCAAGAAATTTAACATTTTTTTTCCTGAGCCCTCCCATGATGATTATTACAAATGGATACCCATGAAATAGTGTTGGTTTTTTGTTTTGCCGTCAGAAACGGATCAAAAATTCTCGCTTCTTTGTGGTAACGCGTACAACGTAAACGCGGTGTATACGAGAAATGGCAAAAGATGCCCCCCAGTCATGGCGGATGGTGCGTGCGCCGCCACGGGCGTAGGGGCGATAATCGTCGCCGTCCTATTCGTGTATAGGAAAAATTATTTCGTACAGTGCAATGTACAGATACTGACCGATGACTCATTGGACGTCATCGCATCGTATTCATTAACAAAACTGTTTCTAGATCTGCTAAATTTTGGCAATACGAGAGACAACCGTCTGGCTGATATTACCGCAACAATTCATCATTCCAAGATGGGTAGCTTGAATGAAAACGAACAATATTCGTCTGCTTCAAAATGCTTTCAACACGTGAAAATCTTCAAGGGAAAGTACTTTTATTTTTTTTTGTCCGGCAATTCAGTGCATACTTGGAAAACTGGCGAGTTTTTTTAAAGATTAGAATCGATCAATAACATGTTTTTTCTTTGAAAATTAGAGATGTTTATATTCTTATCGAACTGAATCTTTACATTCAATGATACAGTGATATAGTGTACAGTTGAATGCAATAGAAAATTTTATGAGGATGTGTTGCGAATTTTGCGGATCTGATGTTTTTCTCGGCATGAAAATCCAACTTTCCCGTGACCTTTGAGTGTTTTAGTAGTGCAAATAGCTGTGTCAAGTTGTTCACGCCTGGGATAGGTTTAGCTATAGCAGATCATAGATATTAGAAAAAACAAATTGATTCTTAATTTTATGGATTTTTGGTGCAAATATTAATATTTAAATAAATTAGCACCGATATCAATAAGAATAATTATCACAACGATTCAGGAATGATTTTCCACCAATTTTTGCTGTTGGATAAGTAAGGGGGGTGACTGCATTTACTTGTAATTTTAGCATTACAAATTAATTTCATTATGTGCATTTTCTTTTTAATAGTTAAAGTATTTGTATTTTTTTTTTTTGCTGTTTGTTTGTACCGTGTGTCCAAAAACAAACGCAACACTTGGTGGCAGGCGACATAAGTTTTGAACAAAAGCACATGATTACTTATTTTTTGTTGTAAGGTAAGATGGGACTGTTAGCTAATATCCCTGAAAAGTTCATAAAGGTAGAGTCAATGGTTTTTAAAATATGCCCCCAACAATCAAGTAACCTGCAGAACACATTTTACAAAAATGAGGAGCTGGTAACCACACGACTGGCAATGAAGAACAGAATGGCAAATACAATATTGATTGCAATCAACATTTACTTGCCCAAATTTCTTGCAGAACAACTTCTACTGGGTCAAATAGCTGCATTTACATAATTATTACTCAACTGATAATGATAAAACATTAATTTATTTGGTGATAAAATATGTTTCAATTAGACGATATAAAACTATGACTAAGTCATAGACAAACTCCACATTACATAAATGATAAATGCGTTTGGCTGCAATTTGCTTGTTACTGAAAAAACGTTACATTCTCAACTTTATGAAAGTAAAACCTATGTTTTCAACACAAAATTCAATAACAATATCAGTATATTCATTCTGTCATTAAATTTTGGGTTAAGATAACTCTTTGTGTGCCGTCACAAAATGATGAATGATAAGCTCTAATCTAATGCTTTCTTATTTGGACAATACGAAGAGTTTGTTGATCATACATTCCTAATTCCTTCCATCTTTTAAGTGTGTTTATTAGCTGTTATTACCAATGAAAACATAATGTTAATATCTGTTGCAATAGATGTCTTTAAAAAAAGAAAATGATGGTTGGACTTAGAGATTCATATTGGTGGTTCTGGGCGCAAAACGTACAGTGCCGTATTTGCCGTTAATAGCGCCTCAATTTGGTTAAATGGGTCCTGCAGGTTACTTGATTTCTGGAGTCATATCTTATACAAATATTGAGTGCGCATGAGGGAAATGGTGCAAAATAACTACCCGAGGTGACTGGAGACCGTGAGCCTACTAGTCACCGAGGGGAGGTATTTTGCACCATTTCACGAATATAGAGCAGTCAATATTTGTTTTATATAACATATAAAAATATTTCTGTCATTTGAAAAACTTGCCAAGTCTCGTCGAGATAGCTGTCACCGCAACTCAAGGCTAGTCAAGTTACCAATGCAGGGAAAAAAGTTCCCATAAAAATGAACTATTTCCCTGTGATGGGGGAAATAGTAGCTTTTTATGGGAACTTTTTTCCCTCCTGCAAAATTTTGGGGAACTAGTCTCAAATATTTTATGTCACATGATATAGTATCCACCAATCAAATCACAGAAATATTTTTATGTGTTATATAATAAAAAATATCGACTCCTTTACTAACTTTTCAGGGATATTAGCTAACAGTCCCATCTTACCTTACAATAAAGAATAAGTAGTCACGTGCTTTTGTTCAAAACTTATGGCGCCTGCCACCAAGTGTAGCGTGTTTTTTTTTGACACAAGGTATAATAAATTATTAATATTTTGAGGAAGGTTTAGCCTATTTTTTGTGAGAAATCCTGAAATAATTTAAGATTTCAACTACCCCCTCTATAGTTTTGGAGTTTAGCAATATGGCGGATTATTTTGAAGTCAGCAATGGGTAAATTGCACTGTGGCAGGGTTTTCTCTTGGCAATCCTGCATATAAATTTGAGCTATTAAGCATAAATCTGTTCTGGTACTATGGTATCTCTGATGTGCTGAGTGCCTGTTGTGGCTGCCGCACATGTGCTCTGAGCATGTTTACCTGGCTATGTCGTGCATTAAAAATAATCAAATTTATTTGTTATTTATTTAATTGTGTACTATCACAGCAAGCTTACAACATCTAAAGGGATGTGGAGATTTTCTGAGAATGCAAATTTCTACAAATTTGCACAATTTGCACAATTAGTTGTATAACACCTGTCTAGAATATAAAGCTTATTGGACTCAAGTAGAAAAATGCTGTGTAGCACTGTAGAGAAGCATGAATTTACTATCATGCAAGACAGCAAGCAATAAATCCTCTTTGTAATTACATAAAGATGTTGTTTGGCACATTTTTCCTGGAAATCCCATGTGTATCTTCAGAAGTAAGTGGTAAAGCCATGGGGGGTCAGCCCAAGTCCAGTGCTGTAATTAATATACAGATTTCTTTACATTGCCTTCTGTTGTAATATTTAACAAGTTGGAGGAAGACTTGGTAAATCCAGAATGAGTTAATTGCCACAATTATTGATAAAAAATTCACAACAAAAATTATTCACTTTTCTGCATTCAAAATTGCAGTTATCACATTTGCTTACCAATACTTTCTATAAGCCATCCTGGGGGTACTTAGATTTGGTTTGGGATGTGCAGCTAAGGAGTCGCACCCCTATATTTAAAAAATACTCCCGCAATGATTGTGTTTGTTTCTGTGTGTTGTTTGTTAAGTGCACCTACCCCCTCAGAGACATACACACTATTGCAATGACCCATACCCCCATAATGCATTACTATACTATTAGTCACACTCCCACAATGCATCGCTACACATTTTTTCTACCCCCACAATGCACAACCACCACGAATACCCACACAATGTAGCTGTTGTCGGTATGTGTGTGTGTGTGCGCGTTTGTTTTCACCTCCAACCGAGGACACACACCTGACTTTTCACTGTATACACGAATCCGGTTTGACACATTCCAACACCTCACTGGCAGCCATAGCTGGGGTGCATCCTGCTTGAATTCACCCAAATGTGCAGATTAAGTGTAGCTTTTGAATTATACTTATAATCAAGCGTGGCACAGACGTACAAAAGATTTGGGTAGGTTTTGGGTTGGATGCCCCCCAGTAATGGCGGATCAATCTGACCATCATTTGGCTGGTCGGATTTGTCTATAAACGAGGACTTTGTTACAACCGAGGACGTCCTCGTTTGTAACGATGTTAAATAATCTAAGTTTTGCAGTTTATTCCGTAATTTACTTTATAACGGAATAAACTGCAATATTATATTGCAGTTTATTCCGTAAAATATTAGATTAGTAAATTTATAGGCCTGCGGCGCAATCTAGTTGGCTAAGCGATCTTTATAGGCCTGCGGCGCAATCTAGTTGGCTAAGCGATCTTTATAGGCCTGCGGCACAAAACAGTTAGCTAAGCGACTTTATAGGCCTGCGGTGCAAACTTGTTAACACTTTTACCCCATAATTTCCCTCCTTCTTCAAGCCCTGCCCTCTTTAAGGGGCTATCGGTCTGCGACGCTAGCGAGTTATATAAAAAAATATTAGATTAGTAAATTTATAGGCCTGCGGCGCAAGACAGTTATCTAATCTTTCTCGCGTCTTGAGGTTGGGGTGTGTGGGGGTTCCTTCGTGTGTAGGTGTGTCGGGTGTCATGGACCGGGGTCGGAGGTCCTCTGGGGTTGTGTTCCGGCCTGCCATCTTGCCGAGGGGATGACGCAAGTTTGCTTGCAGAGTTTTTATGATATTGTCTTCATATTAGATTCTACATGAATATGATGCTGTGCAATTTTTGGTATTTATATTTTTGTTGTGTACATATTTAAGCAGTGTGATGTTCAATAATACTATGTATTATTATTTAATATAATTTTTAATATTTTATACTTCTCTTCACTGTATAGGCTCAAGGACCACAATGGAAATAAGTGTACATGTTTGTGTACTTTCTTGTTTTTATCCTTGGTTATGACCTTAAATCAGATAAACAAAAAAATCATCAAAAATCAGATTTTTGTATGCCTGGAACTAGTATTGGTTTTCTAACATACCCTGCAAGCAATACGACCAAACGCAGCCTAATAAAGACAAAATCGGTTATTTTAGTCATAATTGTCCGAACGGACACTTTCTACAACACGTAATTGAATGGAGATTTGTATCCTTGAACACTGCCGTTTCCTTCCTTTTCTGTTAATTCTTCATTTGGGAAATTAACTTATGAGAATTCTACAGACTTATCCTTCACTTTTAAACTATTCCTGCAAATTTCAAATATTTTCACTCTGTCGGATAAATCACTGATAGTGTCTTTAATAAAGTGAAATGAAAATTAAATGAAAACTCATTTCTAAGGGTCATTTGGTAGAAAAAGGATTTCTCATGTCTAGGGATTTCTCATGAAAAAATGACCCACTGGAGTGGATCATCCGGTATACCTTTAACATTCTCTCTATTGTCCTGGATTTCCTCTTTGATATCATGTAATCACACACTTGACAACTCCAAGTTAAGTTACCCTTAAACTGCCTTAAAGTGACAGGAGGAGATTTTTTAGGATATGAATTTCTCTCAAATTTCTCTGGATCAGTTGTAGACCACCTACCAAGGACGTTTGGAAGGTTTATTGGACAAACAGGTGCAAAATAAAACCGCAAACCTTGTTTTGAACTTGCCTGCTATTGTAATCGTTCCCCTTAGAAAACCACGCTTTGACTTTCTGTCGTGCACGACAGAAACTACTAAATCATCATCTTATTACATAAAGACGGCGTATTCGGCTTATTCACTTCAGGTGTGATCTAATACATTGGTAAGCATTCCAAATATGTAAAAAACCTAGGTTCGAGAAAAATTGGGGGCGCTTTCTGGAAATCTCATGTCTCTTTAAGTGCAGGTTAAATAAACATCAGCCAATCATGGCCATCTCCTTGGTCAATGCAAACTCCTGGTCTAGAATGAACATTCCTCCTCAAACTAACTTCAGGCAAAAAGACCCTGATTCAAGTTACTCTTCCCTTAGAAACTTATAGAATTCTCAAGAGGCTAATTAAGTATTATATCAACTTATAATTAGACTTGGTACTGTAAATTGTAGCATATAGGCCTATGTACGTATGGGACTTCTCACAGATCACATCATCCACACTAATAGAGACTTCTCTATATACTCTCACTTGTGGGTTATTCTACCAGGTTCTCCATTCTGAATATTCTAAATGCTTTTCTAGAAATTTCTTACCAACTCTATTACACCTTACAAAATATTATTTGAGTCTTCCAGTACATTCTACATGTAATAACTATAACTGCAAGTGGGAAAGGAATGTTAATTCTTTGCAGAAACATTGGATTCATTTAAAGAACATGTGAAATGCAAGCCCTCCACTGTTGTGAATTTGCTATGCATTTCTACCAGCATATTACATGACCATAATCTATTTCAAAGAAGAATTTCATTTTATACAATTTTTATTCTATCCTCTTATTTATGAGTTGCTAAGTTACGCTTTCCAAATGCCTATTCATCATATGTTTTACTGTTTTATCCATTAAGTGCTGGAGCCATGCAAGTAAACAGTACTAATTTTTTTTTTAAATAAAATTAAAAAAAAAAAAAATAATTATTACTATATTTGAAATCATCATAATGTATTGTAATGAGTCTCAAGTCAACTTGCAGGTTAGTGGTTCTTAAGGTAGACCCATACTTAAATTCGGCATTATTCAAGAATGTTCATTTTTGGATCTATAAGTTCTATATACCCTCATTCCTGTTTTTGTTCTATCATACTAGCTTTGTTGTATTGGAATGGGTCACATATTCAACCAGGAAGTTAGTGGTTGTGTGTAAATAATGCAGTCAGAATTCTGCTTATTCAAATGGAAAAATCAACCAAGTGTTGAATTGAAATTTCATTACTCATTGTGAATTGGTTTGATATATAAATCTGTAGATTGACTGTTATTGAATGTTTTTTTCTTATGGTGTGGATCTGGTTGGAGACTGCGGGGGTTGAACAATTTGAAAATATCCACTACAAACATGACTATATCACCATGTTAAACTACCTCCAAACTTTAACTACTTAAAGCCACTATCAGTGATATCTTCAAAATGTAAACCAATCACACACACCCATTTGTCATCAAAGTCTATTTTTTGCACTGTTGTATTGGAAATTGTTGTAGTAAAGACCCCTATAAATGGCTTAACATGCCATATTTGTTCAAGAAATGAAGATTTTTATTTTTGTTTACTAATAAAAGTAGTGTATTAGTAAACAAAATAGATGTAAATGTCATCTTCCAAATGCTTTAGTGTCTGTTATTCACAAACAAAAATTAAGACGTTAATATGACCTAATACTACCGATTTAGAGACGAAATGGGCATTTTACATTTGGAAAAAAATGACTGTGGCTTTAAGGACAGACAAGTTCATAATCACAACACAAGATGGGTCATGGCTAGCAGATGTATACATCAGTCAGTGTACATGTATTTGAATGCTAAGTAATGTTATGAAATATTGTGTGTTATACTGTGTGTTTGTCTAAACATATGGTTGAATCTTTTGATGTCTACAGCATGTTATTTACGTACTAACACAAATGCTTAAATTTCAGTAGCAAGTATTTATCAACTAATGCCTGTGACTAACATACACAAAGCATATATCAAAATAATTTTGTGAAGATTGGTTATACCAAAGTGACTACAGCACATTTGTTTTTATAGAAGAGCACCACCCAATTTTCCAAAAATGTTGAGATTTTTGCACAGTTGCATTGGTAAGCACGGGCCATACTATAGTAAAGCTCAAATATGTCTATGAATCGCAAAAGAAGCCTTGAATTTTACCATAATTAATGTCGCATATGGATAATTATTCAGTGGCTGCTGGAAAGGTCCTCCCAATATGACATATAGCCAGGAAATTGTGCCATGTATGTGTATTATCCACTACTTGTTTAAAGTTGGTTCAGGCAAGTCTAGTTGGGGTCATTTTCATTAGGTGGCACATTAATTTTCATAATGGACTGACAGAAATTTGGAATTTCCAGTTCCGCCATTAAATTACAATCAGAGATCCCAATTCTAATTTCAAAATCCCCTTTTTTATGACAAATATGCACTTTCGAGCATTACCATTCACAGGTATAAATACCAGCACAATTGTGCAAGAATCTCATTTTTTTTAAATTGGGAATACTCTTAAAAATGTGCTGCTATTGCTTTAAAGCCACATGTCACCTTTATATGGTTATGGTTGGCTCAATAATTATTTTTATTGCACAATGGGCTACATTTTACACTAGACAAACTGAATGGATGTAAATTTTGACCCAAAAATTGGGACCCATCACATCAAAAGGGTCCGATATACACATCTTTCGCTGATGGCTATCCACAAAATACCAGGCTGTCAGACAGGTGGTGGTCAGGAAAAAAGATCTGATCTTTAATGGATGGTGTTATTATTTTTATTGGAAAGTTTAAGTCTGATAGATACTGAGCCAAAATGACTGGCTATTTAACAGTCAATCCAACAGGCAACACAAAAGAACCTAAGAATGAATGAAGCAAGCAACATTTCTTTAGATAGGCCTGGGATTATAACCCTCCTTCTTTTGACAGGATTTATGGCAGAATTCAGATTTTTTTGCTTGATTGTAACAAAAGGAGATTTGTAATGCAACAGACAAGAGGATTAGTGAGTATCCCTGTCCTTTTGCTCAACCCTTTCACTATTCACCGATTTGTTGATGTTTGTGCATAAAACAAGCATTTGGCTATAGAGAAAATTGCAGTGCCCCTGTATTCAAGACTTAAAGGGGCATTTCATGATCCACAGCCTCGTCCCCCCTACTTACCTAATAGATGTTGAGATTTTTATATCATCTGAACCGTTAGCCTTAGTAATAGGCATATCATGCCATAATTTTTATCTGCATGAATTTGACTGGGTTTTATTTAGATCTATGCAGCAAAAAAAATTTAAAAAATTAAAAAAAAAAATTATGAATATCGGATAAAGCGTTCAAGAGTTACAGATTTTTTATTATTTTTATTTTCGGCCTTTTCCTGAAATTAGTCTATGGTGTTTTACTATATAGATAGTGATAGTACATGGCACCATTGATGACAAAAGAGAAACAATAGAAATTCTAGCACATTAAAATGTTATTTTTTTTTTTTTTTTTTTTCAGGGGGATTTAACGGTTCGAGAACCGCAACGTGTATTTTTAAATTGGGAATACTCTTAAAAAATGTGCTGCTATTGCTTTAAAGCCACATGTCACCTTTATATGGTTATGGTTGGCTCAATAATTATTTTTATTGCACAATGGGCTACATTTTATACTAGACAAACTGAATGGATGTAAATTTTGACCCAAAAATTGGGACCCATCACATCAAAAGGGTCCGATATACACATCTTTCGCTTATGGCTATCCACAAAATACCAGGCTGTCAGACAGGTGGTGGTCAGGAAAAATGATCTGATCTTTAATGGATGGTGTTATTATTTTTATTGGAAAGTTTAAGTCTGATAGATACTGAACCAAAATGACTGGCTATTTAACAGTCAATCCAACAGGCAACACAAAAGAACCTAAGAATGAATGAAGCAAGCAACATTTCTTTAGATAGGCCTGGGATTATAACCCTCCTTCTTTTGACAGGATTTATGGCAGAATTCAGATTTTTTTGCTTGATTGTAACAAAAGGAGATTTGTAATGCAACAGACAAGAGGATTAGTGAGTATCCTTGTCCTTTTGCTCAACCCTTTCACTATTCACCGATTTGTTGATGTTTGTGCATAAAACAAGCATTTGGCTATAGAGAAAATTGCAGTGCCCCTGTATTCAAGACTTAAAGGGGCATTTCATGATCCACAGCCTCGTCCCCCGACTTACCTAATAGATGTTGAGATTTTTATATCATCTGAACCGTTAGCCTTAGTAATCCACATGTGCCCAATCTTACGTGCAAATTCGGTCGCATCTGTAAGAAATTCGTAATTTTGTATTTTCTGTCCGTAAACAGACAGAAATAACAGCACAGTAGCCTATGGGACCGTGGAAAACGAGCAATTGCTCATAACACAAAACCGCAAGATCGGGATCAGCTCAAATTTTGGGAATAAGCTTTTCTCAAGCATATCCAGTGATTAATGAATAAAACAGAAGGTGCTGAAATCACGAAATGCACCTTTAATAATGTCATATTTATATATAAATAGCAACTCAATACTTAGAATACATTGGAAACATTAACCCCAGGGCATGTGATAGGGTTGGGGAGGAATTCTTGCCCAGTTTCAAGCAAAATATCCAGCATAGATATTGTTTGGGTTTGCTTACATCTGATGTTACTTTTCAAACCATCCTTGTTGGCCAATTTATAAATTATGAACTAGTTCGTAAAGTATGGTTAAAGCTCACATGCAAAGCCAATGTACTATATGAATTTTATATTTTGTTTCTTCTTGACCATACAGGGTGACCCAATAAATCTTTACCCAAAATGAAAGTGACATTTTTCCACTTTTTTTTAAAATTTGATATCTGTGGATTTTATTTTATCATAAAGAATGGGTAATTGAGCATCTTGCCTGAAAAAAATGTTCATTTTGGTTGAGTAGCTCTCAAGATATGGTCCACTGACCAATAATTCAGCAAAACAGACTTGTCCACAGAGCATCATTTTTCTTAGGCATGGAAATCCCCAATGCCAAAGCACTTTAAGGCTCAGTCACACAGCCGATTTTTTGCTAGAAAACCACTTCCAGACTGCTCCAGACTGGTGCCGATTGACCAATTTTCGAAAATCGTGAGCAGTTTTTCTTTTTCATGTGTAGTTTTGGCAAGGTCTGGGCCTGTTCTTTACAGTCGTCTGTAGTCTTACCCATTATTTGCTAGAAAACCGCTTCCAGACTGCTCAAGACTGGTGCCGATTGGCCATTTTTCAAAAATCGTGAGTAGTTTTCCTTTTTCAGGTGTATTTTTGGCCAAGTCTGGGACTGTCCTGTACAGTCTTCTGCAGTCTTGTGTGGTCGGGAGCACGTGGCAAATTTGAAAAAACCCGCCGCGATTTTTTCTTGCAGCTTGAAAAATCGTGGCGGGTTTTGGAATCGGGGAAGGTCGGTTTGAACACCTGAGCTGTTTGGAAGCGGTAGCCGATGAGTTGGTGCGCATCATGAGTAGTTGTGTGCAGTTGGAAAGTGGTCCACAATGAGTCTGCTCCAAGCGGGAGAGAAAATGCAAGCCAACTGGACATGTTAAATCGGCGACTAAACTCGACGACTACAGAAGATAAGTCGCCGACTTGCAGTCTTGACAGCAACTTGTGCTGTCGTGTTAAGGTCTGCGACTGATTGAGAACTGAACAAGTGACATGCTTGATCGCCAGCTGCTCGGCGATTGAGCATCTCTTATCTTGTAATTTGAACAAGACTGCAGCCGATTTTGAAAGAAATGTGGTCTTCTGTAGTTGGAAAGAGGTTGGCTCGCGTCGCGGGTTGTCTTCATGTGACGGTACCTTTCTTGGCGTCAACAACTCGGCGACCAATCGACGAGCAGTCTTGACAGCGACATGTCACAACTTGTGTCGTCGTTTCAAGGTCGGCGACTAATCGGGGACTGAACAAGTGGCGTCGCCAATTAAACATGCTGGATCTTGTTGATTCCATGATGCGGTCGCCTACTGCTCGGCGTTTCAGCATCCCTTGTCTCGTTGACGACGGGGATACTCGCAGACAAATCATCCCTGGTCGGGATAAAAATTGTAAATTTTGCAAGTTTGAACAAGACTGTAGCTGATTTTGAAAAAAATGCAGTCTTGTGTAGTCGGGAAGTGGTTGGGTCGGGAGCTGTCCAGCTGTCTTCTGTGTGACTATAGTACCTTTATGTGTACTTATCATTCCATCATGAAATACCCATGGACAGGTCTGCAGTGGTGCTTAATACCAGTTTTCTGTCTTATGTCAGGGCAGGGGGTAGGACACTATCTGCTCGATTTGGGCATTGGGGATTTCTATGCCTAAGAAAAATGATGCTCCATGGACAAGTCTGTTTTGCTGACTTATTGTTCAGTGGACCATATCTTGAGAACCACTCAACCAAAATGAACATTTTTTTCAGGCAAGTTCATCTCGAATCACACACTAGCTCACGATGTATTGGCATTAAATCATATCCTGTTTAATATTGTGAAATATTCATGTTATATGAATTGTATGGTACTCTTTTTTTCTTTTTTTTTAAATTGATAAATAATTAGGGTCTATGATAATATTAATAGCTAAACTTTTTACTTGAAAGTATTTCAAATGCTTTGTACCCGGTGTCATGACAGTGATAGTCAGCAATTTTTAGCAACACTATGTGGTGTACGTTTTCCTAAAATAGTAATGCAATTGTATTAAATAGGATTCGAGCAAACATTCACTTTTCGTTGTGGCTTTATTTTTACTGCATTTTAACAAATAAAACTCAACATCAAAAATATGTACTTAAATTTGTAACAAAATGCAGTTACATTTATTACAAACACAATTTTAAATGCTGCCAGACTGTACAACTTTGATTACATGCAGCTGGCAACACTACTTGAAATGGATAATATTCCCCATGCGTCCAAGTTGCCATCGTTTTGATTTTCAAACTTGTTTTTTGGGGTGCTTTTTGTTTGCTGTGTTTTATCGCCTGAAACTTATTACGAAGAGTGAAAAACTATCAACAACTTGCATTATTTGTCTCCTTACAGTTTAGCTTTAATTTAACATAAAACATGTGGGGGATTTGCATGTGAGCTTTAAACGGGCATGGTCCAATTACTTATAGGCTCATCCAGAGAACCCCAGATTTTAAGTTGTCAAATTTGGTGTCTAAAGAAAGGTACTATTTTTCCCATTTACCCCATGAAATCTTAGGGCTAAAGGATGTTTGGTTTGCAAGTTGTGAGCAAAAATGTGTCCCATTTTTTTGGTTGACCAATTTTAATTTTACGAAATACTCTATGGGGCTTATAAAATCACATTTTTAGTTCTCGCATCAAAACAAATCTTTGCAGATCAAGTTTTTTTTGGTGAAGGCCTTTTACCAAGATGAAAACTTTATATAATTAAAGTCATGTCCACACAAAGGCTGAAACTCTGGAGTATCGATAAGAGTTTTCGACCATGTGGATGCATTCGGAGTTTTAAACTCTGGAGTTTTATCAAGGGTCTAGCAGGGTTTTACCCCCTAAAAAACTTGGGGTAACGCTCAAACTCCAATAACACTCTGGAGTGTTTTGGAGTGTTGCGTGCCATGTGGACAGCTTTGGGGGGATAGCGAGTGGAGGTGACCTTGCAAGGTCATCTTTGTTGACAATTCCTGTGTTTGAATATCACACACACAAAAGTCCACATCTTCCGGGATGTTGACTTCCGGTCTACACTCCGATATGAGAAGTGGAGGAGATTGGTCAGGAGGATGATTTCAGAGTTTCGACCATTGTGTGGACACAACTTGGAGTGAAGTAAAATAATTGGATTTAATTTTCACCTCCGGAGTTTCAAACCCTTGGAGTTTTGTGAATATGGCTTAAATCAGGCCATCCCCTTTAATTGCCAAATATCTGATTTGCAGTTTTGTGGCTTATAATTTTGGATGCTTTTAAATTTTTAAGTTGGTTTGAGACTTCTAGCTAATCAGATTTGCAGATGCCATCTTGAAAAGTGAGTGTGATTTTTCCCACAAGTGATTCATTCTGTATTTTATATTTTCAAAACTAATGAGTATCATATTAATTCTAGGTACCTGCAAATAAGGACGGTTTGGATATAATATTGTAGTAAGAAACAGCAATCATTTAAAATATATATATATTCCCTTGTTCATTTCTGAATAAAATTTTATATGCTGGAACAGGTTTTATGAGTAGAATTGAGTAGAATAAAATGACCTTGATGTATTTTACTAAGACCCTTAAGGGAACTTGAATTAGGCTATGATTTGTGAAACCAGGCATGAAATATACATTAACAATTGGTTAACAGTGAAAAATCCTGCTTAGATTATAGGGTCAGGGTTAGAGTTAATATCTAGGACAAGGTTTGATATCAAGCCTAGTAAAGCTAAGGGTTTAAATCAAGTGTCAAGTGTGTCTTACAGTTAAGATTAACCCATATCTGCAGTAGGGGGACTGGTCACCAATCCCCTTATGTTTTTTTTACAATAACCCTCTTTTTTGGTGTCAAAAGATATGTCATGGTCAACCTTTTGGGAATGTTTTATTAAAGAAGAGAGAAAAGAGATGATCAGGAATTAATTATGAGGTACCAAATTTGTAAGTATTAGATGTTTAATAAGGATCCTCCCCCCTTTGAGTGTATTACAAAAAATGGCTCAGGTACATGAGGGTTTTAAAGGTGGGTGACTTGATCGACAACCTTGCCCCCACTTTACCCAATCAAAATAGATATTTTGTCACATTACCCCAGTCAGGGAAATGTTTCCTTTGGATGTTGTGAACAAACACATCCCCAAATGTGGTAGACCACACTAGCTTACACACACTGTCCTATAGGCTAATTTGGTACACATTTTTGCTTATACTATCCAAACACCCCGACCAATTTAACTCAAAATTTGTGATCAGATGTTTTTAGGGATATGCTTGCATGAGAGAGAGAAAACATCAAAGGAAAAATTGGACCCTCATTGGGTCACCTACCTTGAATAATGTTTGCATAAAACAAATGATTAATTTTTTCCATCTCTCTGCTTCAGTGGTAACATTTGCTTCTTGAAAATCACAGCATATTTAAATTGTGTACACCTCTTTGGAACTGTTAACTCTCTCCATGCTGGGCAATTGTGTATACGTTATAACACATGTGTCACGGTGACATTTGAGATTGTTTCCCAAATATTTGCAGGTCATTTGGGGAACCATCTAAAAAAATAAAAAGACTAGGACTTAACTGGACTGATTCAATGCATTTTAGGTTGATTTTGAATATGCCCATGAAAAGAAATAATTTTGAAATGTTTTAAACCAAACTCACCAAAATTGACACCAGCATGCTAAGAGTTATACAAATGGACAATATGGTACATAAAATATGAAAGATGAGTGTCTTATGGTATGGTAATAATACATGGAGAAAATTACTGATCAACCTTTAAATCATATATTGACCAGAATGGGGTTGTATAGACTGGCATGCATAGATTGTCTATCTCTGAACTAAGGTGGTTTTCTTGTTAGAGGGGTATTTTGTGATCCATGGCATTGCTCCCCCACCCACTTGCCTAAAAAATTAGATTTTCATATCATCTGAATTATTGGCCAAAGTACATGTATAATATGAGAATAATGTGAGCCAAGCTACTCATTATAAATAGTAACTTGGTATTTTTGACCTACAACTGGACAGATATTAGAACAACTGTGGCATATGAGGCACCATGATATGAACATCAAATTGCACAATCAGAATCAACTGAAATTTGGGAAATAGCCTGTTCTCAAGGATATCTAATGAACCATTAACAAAAATGAAGGTGATAGAATCATGAAATACACCTTTAATGTGAGTCTGTTAGAAAATTGTGTTACAAAAAGAAAGCTCCCTGACTTATAATGAGGACAGATAAAAATTGCTTCTCTTCAAACTTATGAATGCAGGTTTGCAATGCTTTCAGACTATTAGTGCTGAAGAAGCTTGAAGACAGAGTATATTTACTCAGAAATATGATAATTCCTAGTAATTGGTCTAGATCTGGATGTGTATTACTATTTAATGTTTCCTTGGTCAGTGCACATAATATAAATCGCATTGGTTAAAATGATGTGATTTGTTTTATAAAAATACCGTTCTGTGCAAATCAGCTTGGAATGCAATGGAAAATGATTGAACAAAACTTACAAAATTAAGGCACTATCAATGATTTTCTAAATCAAAACTTGAATGTTGAGAGAAAAAAATCATCAAAAATCTGACTTTTCCGTACATGTATTAAAGAGACACTGGCACATTTGAAAAATAGTGTGCCCTCTACAATTTTCAAAATTGATATTTTTGCATGGTTATAAAGCTTTTATATGCATTAGCCTTCACTTGAAGTTTAACCAATCAGTGTCACTTTGTGTGTAACAGAACGATTTTAATCATTCATATGTCGCCGCGACAATTAATTCAGCGACGACGCATAAATGGCATGCAACTCAAAACACACACTCAGAGTTGATCCTCACGGCATGTACTTGTTTGAGACCGGTTTGTGACTTTGTGGTTTTAATTTAATGGTACAGTGTAAATATATCTCATTCTTCCAATGGCCTAGACTATCAGTTGCAATCAAATTGAAGAATTTGATTTCGAAATGTCCAGTACCCAACGTCTTAAGTAACGGGAGGTTCTAACATACCCTATACGTGATTAGAACAACATTAACCAATAAGAACAAAGTTTGGATATTTGTCATTAACGTCCTATACCAGACCCTACTACAATATTTAATTAATGGAGAGTCATATCTTTCAATAATGCTTTTTCATTTGAAATAAATAATTTATGCAATTCCTGACTTTAGCCTTCTCCCGTTTTAAAGGGCATATGGAATTAAAAAAAATTGACATAAATGAAAAGGACCATTACTGAATCACTTCCATGAGTTTGAAACAATTTGGATTGTTACATTCTGTAAACAGTAAAAACGGAAGAGTTCTGGGGGGGGGAGGTGGCAATTCTGGAACAAGGATGCTGACATTACTGCCATCATTCCAAAGCTGAAAGCATGTTTTCATCATCAACAGACCTGCTATTGTTATGTGGCTAATCCTGGTATCATCTTTCACTGCCAGATCAATATCCTTACTACCACCTAAAGTACAATGCCTGACTCCTGGACTGAATTCTTTTGAATTGTGTCGCAAACATGCTAGATACACGTAAATTCTGTCAGGGATGTTCACACTTGTCTTTTTCGTTCCAGAAATTGCCACAAACTGTCACCTCCCCCCCCCCCCCCGCCCCCCCCTCCCCCCCCAGGGCCCTCCCCCCCCCCCCCCCCCCCCGGAACTCTTCCTGTTTTTTACAGAATGTAAAACATCAATTTTCAAACTCTTGGAAGCTGATTTTAGAAGGGTCCCACTCTTCATTATGTCATTTTTTTTTTCTTCATCATGCTATTATGTTCCCTGTTAAGATATACCTGAACATTTCAAATATTTTCACTTCTTGGGTGGATCACTGATATGTCCCCCCCGCCTCATCCTAATGCTGTATATATACTTGCCAGTTAGCTCTAACTTCTATAAAATTGATGGTGTAAAAAAGTGACCATTTTAGACATCTGTGCAGTTTGCTGTTTTTATCCATTTTGGGTTGGAGTTCAAATACTCTGCTAGTGTCCTTATTCAGTTTAAATCTTTATTTCCATAAAAAATTGTACTTTATATGTGTTTGTCCATATGTTTGACAACCAATTTATGTATGCATTATTGTATACGATCATAATGGAGTATTGTTTCAAGTTAACCTCATCCACTAAGCTTTACCACTTACCTTGAAACACCATTTTGATTGCAAAGTTGTTTTGTAGGATCTGCAACCGCTTTTTTTGTCATATTTGGGAGAAGCAAATTTCTGACAGAAAGAAGAAATTTTGGCAAGCATTCCATGCATGATAATAATTTCTTGATCACTTTGTATATGCATGGATCTGATATCACTATCCACATTTTGCAGACATTAAACTGCTTTTTCAAAGTGTGTTTTTTCAAGATGTCGTGTTACTAAAAATTATGATACCCTGTTACCCCAGTTGCCATTATTCTGAACCATACACAATAATTTGTTAATTAAACACTCAAATGAAAAAATCTAATAATAGTTGTTAGTGTGCAAAAGAAGTGCATTCTTCTCTTAACAGATTTGTTATGTATTTGAATCTGGGTAAATTCTACAGGGGCTGTGCTTGGGGCTGACCAGGTGACCCTATTCTTTCCATGCAAATCGCAATCCAGCTGACTCTGAAGGTCTCTTGTAATCTCTAAGTTAAAATATAATAATAAACTTTGCATCCCCCATCAAAAAACTTGAGGTTTTTTTTGTATCAAAGATTAAGATTCAGATTTTTCTCATTATACCCTTGACATCTAGGCTCAGTGATAGTTCTGCTAAGCATAACTCCCACATTAAGTCTTTAACATGTTGGTACATTAACAGATGTGAAGTTATGCAAAACCACATGGAATACCTTTCCCCTGTTACCCAGGCATAGCAGGCCATTTCAAAGAGATCCAACTTTGCAGACTGCGGACTACAAAATCGCGTTGGTATTGTTCCTTAGATAATAAATTACCTTTTGAAATAGTTATCCTCAAAATTTGTCTACAAACAGTAGACTCCATCATTCCAAGATTTTCTTTTCTCATGCAGAAGTGACTGTAGTTGCAATTTTCTTTTCTTCAAAATTTTTAATTTCTAATTCTTTAAGTTTTTTCACATAATGTCATCGCAATTATATAGGACCTCAAGTTGTGTTTGATAAGTGAAACAGGATATAGCGTACATTTAGAGGGATTTTGAGATTGACACAAATTGAGGTAGGTAACAGAACAGGGGAAGGTATTCCATGTGTTTTTGCATACCTTCACATCCGTTAATGACCACATGTTAAAGACATAATGTGGAGTTATGCTTAGCAGAATTAGGCTCAGGGAATGCTTCCTTATGGTGTTATGAGCAAAAACTTCCCCAAATGTAGCTGACCACATTGAATAACACACTTTCCTGTAGGTCACTTTAGTACACATTTTTGCTTCTGCTATTCAAACAATTGGATGTAAAAAATTGCACAATGATTGGGTCACCTACCCAATCATTGTGCAATTTGAACTGTTCTGCTCTATACATGCAGGACAGCTTCCACTACTTCAGTAACCTCAGCCTATTTTGGGAAGGGGAGGTTGAGATAGTGTTGCTTACCTCTGCCCAAGTGCATCCCCTTGAGAACATGTTCATAACAGATTTTCCAAACTCCTACCCCATTTTCAAGCTTGAAATCCTCCCAGACTTGAATGCGATTATCAAAGACTGTTGGCATGGAGATGAAAACAGTAAAATTGAGCGCATCTTTGGTTTAAAATTTTAATCAAAATCTTCCTGTAGCTTACATGCAGATATGCCTGCTATTGCTTATTATGTCAATAGATTGCTATTTAAAGGTTACTCCTGAGGACTGATTGGAAATTAGTTGCAAATTACCAGACACAGAGGGAAATTGGAATGTTTGGATTCAATGTCTCTCTCTCTGAAAAAAAATCTGTGACTGTTGTTATCATATGAGGCACACATTACACAAATACCCTTAGCTTTCAAGGGTATTCTTTTTGTGTCCATGTAAAACTGACTATGCTCAACCACCTTCTTATAGACTGCATAAACCATTATGCTCAAGGACACCCAGAGGCCTTAGTACTTGCTCTATTTATTTATTATTCTGAACCCATCAATTAAGATTTGGAAATCTTTTTAAAGTGGATGCCCAATTTAGAGAATAAAAGATAGGATTTGTTGTCTTGCCTGTGAGATTTTTTATTGTTCTAATCACCAAAAATACTTTCTATTTTGATTATATTAGCTATTAAGACAAAAAATATTCCTGCTATCAAAAATGAACTTTACCTTTAAGACGTCGCCCCAGGGATGCCATGGACAGAGTGTGTAGAAGTGGTCTCTGTATTCAACAGCCCGTAACTTTTTAATTACACAAGGGAATTGGATCATTCTTTTTTTAAATGAAGCTTATTAATGACACTTTTAAATCATTGCTTAATTAAGATGCTGCACTCTAAACTTTTTACAATATATGGAGCATCTTTGGGTTTCCTTTTTTACTCACCCTGTACTGTATGCATGCACACACACACACACACACACCACACACACACACACACACACACACACACACACACACACACACACACGTGCACCGTAGACTTCAGATTTGATATTTCACAGAGGACTGTGGACCTGACTGTAGACTGCCAACTGCAGTCCTTTCCCCATGGGTTTTAACAATTTTTCAATTCTATATGGCACTGTCTGTCAACCAAGGACTTCCTTCGAAATTTGTATGTCTGTATTTTTCGGTGAAAAGTCATGTGAAAATAGCACACATCCCCACACACACAAACACAGTCAAATCTGACAGTGAACAATTTGTGCAAATTATGTCAAAACAATGAGGTCAATACCTAATATGTAGTGCACATGCACGCTTTCTAATAGTGATAGTTATTTCAAGAGTTATAATTCCTCATGGAAAAAGTAGGTGATTTGCAATGCCAAAAATGCTATGAATATTTGGCTTCATTTAAAAATCACTTGAGCTTATTACAGCATTCTAATTGCAATATTACTGATAAAATCTGTATTATAATTGTTGAAAGTACTCATTTTCCCAATCAAGTAAATAAAATCAACTATCATTGGAACAGCAAAAAATCACTTTTAAATGTAAACAGAAAAATGATTCCACTTTGGGTTTAAAATTTCAGAATGTTATCCCTGTGTACAGAGTGACAAACTGCATTGATAACTACCAATTTAGAACCTGTCAATGTCTTGGTTTTGAAAAAAGATTGACATTCCTTCAAAAAAGTACTCCTGAAATTATAAATTATTCCTAGATTTTGTTTGATTTGAATGACTCAATTGAGAGAAGCTTACCTTGAGAAGTTTTGCATTGTAATACTGCCTATTTTTAGCCAACTTTCAGTATTTGACACTTGGTATTTTACAATTTTATGTTAGAAAAATAGAAATGGCTGCAGAAATCAACCTAAGTAAAGTGGGAAGAACAGGATATTTGCCATTTCAAATTGAGAACTTTATAGATGTTTAACCATCAAAAATTAATGCATTTAGTGACTGCTTTCTTTACTTAATGTTATTGATAGAACATGAATTTATCAAATTAGCTTAGCAAATTAAGAAAAGCAAGCAATCTCTTAATGCTAACACATTACTAGATTAATGGGCAGTGATTTTATAAGCATAAATTACCAACAATGTATAATTCTTATTATTAAGTTTTATTTTCATCAATTTTAGTATATAAAAAACACTCAAAAGTACTCCAAAGACCACTATGTTCAGTAAAAAACCAAAACATGGGAAAATTACAGGGTTCACAGCTTTTAGGACATAGATGCACAATACAAATATGATGCCTAAATCTTAAAGGGGCATTTCGTGATCCACAACCTCGTTCCCCCGACTTACCTTGAAAAAGTTGAGATTTTTATATCATCTGAACCAATTAGCCGTAGTAATCCACGTGTACGTAATCTTACATGCAAATTCAGTTGTATCTGTGAGAAATTTGCAATTTTGTATTTTCTGTCCGTAAACGGACAGAAAATACAGCACATTGATTGGCCTATGGGACAGTGGGAAACGAGCAATTGCTCGTAACACAAAACCGCAAGATCGGGATCAACTCATATTTTGTGAATAAGCTTTTCTCAAGGATATCTAGTGAACAATGAATAAAACAGAAGGTCACAAAATCACAAAATGCACCTTTGATTTGAAGAAATATTAAGGATGCATATTTGACAAAAATCAAAACTTGATATACTTATAATTGTTTCTGAACTAAAGGCGGTTATTGTACACATTGTAACCGTGACATTGTGGAAGCTATATTGTTGGTTAAAACAGAAAAATGATGTTATGAAAAAAGGGTAATTTCACCCAACATTGCTTTGAGAGCGTAACATTGAGATTTATACTATTAAAGTTCCTTTATGCTTAATTATGCTAATATATGCATATTGATTTCCTAATGAATGATACATTTTCCTCTTATGTTATAGCATTTTATATAATGTGTGCGTGCATGTGTTTTTGTGAGCGTGTGTGCGGGTGTGTGTGTGTGTGTGTGCGTGCATGCATGTGTGAGAGGAAGACATCTTGGGAATAAAAAATGAAGCCATGCAATGTCAGTGCTCATTGTTTTCTTTCTTTCTCCCATGCAGAACCAGACCCATGTCCAAGTGACTACGTTGGTGATGTGTGTCAATTCAAATGTAACTGTCCAAGCACTCAGACTTGTGTTGCTAAGGAGGATGCAGCCAAATGTTTTACTTGCATTTCTGGTAAGTAGAGACAAACCAGTTTTTCAGATAAGGTTAGGATGTTAAAGGGATAAGCAGCGATTCGCTGATCCAAAACATCAAAAAAATCATCAAAATTCATATTTTGCTATTTTTGTCACTGGCATGGATGTGCTAACATAACCTGAAAGTGGTTGGCTTGAAATTCGTGTATTAAAGACAAGGCAGTACTTTGTATCTGATTCTGTAATTTCTATACATGCGTATCAAAATTCCAACTTGAGATCAAAAAAGCCTTTCTGTGTGAATATCCCTGATTTATAAGCGTATAATATTGTGCACCATGACCTATACAGTTTGACCTTAAACACAAATGACACATTATGGATCTTTGTTTCTTTACTGGTTTAAACCACAATCAGATGTTTATGTGTAGATTTTGAGTTGGCATCACTGTATGTCTATCTGGTCTATCTGCGGGAGACGGTATGACAAATTTCCTCAAATATTTCATTTTTGCACTATTTGGTGTTTTGGTTCCTACATTAAAGTAGTTATATGGAATTGTACAATAAACTGCTATTTATGTACAAAATTGCCCTGAATAAAACGCTAATTTTTCGCTATCAAAGCGACTCGGTTCCAAGCAACAGCATTTTTCTTAGAATTCTACACCTCTGCATACCATTCACTCAAGAAAAACACTATGGTGACCACAGAAATTTCAAGCTACTTGAGCGCGAAGACTACGATGAGTTGTGAGCTCCTCTCAAACAAGGGTTTCTAGTCCAAAGATTCCTGTGGTAAAGGGGTTCAAACAAGCACTGTAATTATTCAGCAGATAACCTCACAGACCTCTGATATCAATAGCTTGTTAGTTTTTATCTTAGAAATTATTTCCAGCAAAAAAAAATGACCCAAAAAGTTACAATTTTAATATTTCTTTTTTTACACGATTCAGCTAGAAGGTGACGGACCAGATTTTTTTAGTGGTGTGAACTAAAACAAGAAAAGTTTGCAAATTGGGTCAAAGCCAGTGGCATATCTGGGATGCCATGCTACCACACCACCCGGATGCGAAAGGGGTGTGGGACAACAAAATTAGCTAAAAATTAGCAAACGATGTCTGATTAAAGTATTTCCCCCTTAGATCAACAGGGATGTGCACATCCATGCTCACACCATGAATATGGCGGTGATTGCATGAATTTGGATGCTTTAATGGAGGGTTTGTAGTGAAATAATTTGGCTGGCAGCTTGCCAATATAGCATTTTATGGCTATTTACATGCATACTCTTATTAGTAGGTAACATTTGTTTTGCAATAAAGAAAGGCTGGTCATACATAATTCACTGAGATGTGCATGGTTTTTTTGTCATAATATCCTTGCAGCTGCATCATCTGCACCAGCTGACGTGCTCTCAACGTCAATCTCACCTACAAGTGTAAAGTTCACATGGAGTGCTGTTCAGTGCACTGATACTGGCATGGATTTAGACCTCTATGAATATAAAGTAATCAACCAGGCAGATATGGGGGAAGTGGTCACCGGGGAAACAAATAGCACAGAAGTCATCATCTCAGGGTTGACACCCTGCACTGATTATGCATTTAGTGTAGCAGCTTCAACAAGTGTGAGTGCTATGTACAGCAGTGAACTAGTAATTACTACAGAAACACAAGGTATGTCATTTATCATCATAGGAACAGTAAGAGGCAGGTTGTTAGGGAACAGTCATTATTTACAGCAGGGGGAATGGAGGAAGTCAACTTTTTGGCAAAAAAAAAATGTGTTCCTCTTCACATATTCACAAATTTCTTTGTTTAAAGTGAGGTCCCCTCTCTCCTTGATTAGGATTTTCATGTCCTCCTCTCACTAACAAAGTTTGTTCATAGTATCCTTGAGCCCTGATATTCCACTTCTGGCATAAATATGACCCCTCCATTATTTATTTTTTTATTAAGTTGAGCATACAGTGATGTAGCAGTTAGTATTTGACTCATGTTCACACTGTTATGGGTTCAAGCTCTGTTCTAACCAACATGTTGTACCCATAGGCAATGGATTTATCTTGCTAGTTCCTTTTCTACCCAGGAAGCTGTTAAGAGGTAGTCACAACTTATAAGTTGTGCGCTGCACTGCAGGTTAGCTTAGATGAAGCAGAATGATTCTGATATATTCCCACTTGCAGCAGAATAATGGTTGAAGTTTATTGCTACCCTTCAGCACATTTTAAATCACTCACATGTATTTTTCTTATTTAAGTAAGAGTTCCGTAAGTATTTTCTTTAAAAAACAACATGTTTGGTAGCCTAACAGTGATAACATTTGACACAATACTACCTTAGGTCATGTAGAATAGTTTGTTCAATTTCAGTTTTGTGAAGTACCATGAATTAACTTTCTTAGTCTCTGTGTCAACCAAGTAAAGGTTTGTTTATATTTCACTGCATCTGCATTAAGATGAGTTATGTTGCCCAAACTGCAGTCTCTATCTACCCCAAATACTGCACTGCAGAACTGCAATAAAGATCAATTTATTTTGACTGCATGGATTTGGAATGATTTGTGGCAAAAAAGTGAATAATATTGCCGTAACACAATGTGCAGTGCAGTGAGGTATGATCAGATTTGATGATCACTTCACTTTGAATATTTGACCGGTTATTCTTTATTACGGGCTAAAGCAATAATTTCTGGATTACTGTTTTATGATTTCTGTTTTCTCCTGCCATGAGTTGGTACATACAGTACATACTCTTTAACAGGCTCTTCATCAGGCATGTGGAGTATATTCCCTAAGAATTTCAGTTGACGAGTCCTGGCTCTTTCCACAAGGGATGCATTCCCTGTCAGATTATAGATGGTGGCATTTGGTACTCTGTCTATTCATGTGATGCTCAGCATAAATAAAGGTACCAGGATGTGCCAATGAGTTGATTTTATTTTCCACGTCCTTTGAGATAATCCAGGACTCGCAACCATATAGCAAAATTATGATGCAGGGAGTGTTGAACAGGTTAACTTTGGTGGAAATTGGTATTGTAAGACTTTGCCACAGATGCTCTAATTTCCAGAAGGCTATCCAAGCAAAAGCTTTCCATCTTTTCAGATCACTAGCACTGGAACTCATCATGGAGCCTAGATATTTGAAGTTGGTCACATGATTAATGGTGTTTCCTTATACTTGTAAGGGAGGCTAAGGTTGACAATTGATGGTCATGTACTCTGTATTGGGTGCACTTATAGTAACGCCTACATCTACTGCTACATCTGCAGCCCTAGAGAGCTGAGACTGGGCCCGTGATATAGACAACTAAAGGAGGGCGATATATATTGTATAATATTATATCCAAAAACTAGAGCATTATTGTATTATTTTGGGAAAAAATTACATTTTGGAAGCTCCAATGATGACAAGCTTTCAATTATAACAAATTTAACTAGCATGATAGTATGAGTATGTCAAAAATGTTCAAGAGTTAATTCTTTTGGAGATCAGTGTATCTTAAAAAGTGAGAGAGGGCACTGTGAAGTGTGGTCCATTGGATTTAACAACCGACTCATGATATAAAGGTTGTGGGTTGAAGTCCCACTGTGGTCAATGTGTTGTGCACTTCAGCATGGCACTTTACCTTGGTTGCCACTCTCCACCCAAGATTTAAATGGGGAACTGTTGTGGATAATATTCTAAGTGCCGATATTCAGTTCACCAATAGGTCGGCAGCAAAACCCAAATGAAGCATCATAATTCTGACAATTTCCTAATGGTAGTGTAGTAATAATAATAACCATGTGCATTGAGATAACTTTGTTGCATTTGCTCATTACAAGTGTGGTCGTATTGTTATTAATTATTAGTAATGATTGATCCTTATCAATGGAGTGATAATCCATGGTGAGTACTGATGCTGTATAGTTTGCTAATTTAATTCATTTCCATAATTTGTTTTACCGTCATAATTGACAAACACTCATTTATTTCACCCACACAGGTACCCATTTACTAACTTAAATTACACCCATTCTAAAACTCAGTCAGCTAACATATGCAGTTAGGAAGAAGAATACACTTAATGTGCTAGCTGGGGATATGCCCAAAGTTGATACAAAGATATCAATGAAGTATATTTCAGTGTTTAACATAAAGCATTTCTGGATATCCAAACGTTTTGAATTGCTTTTTAAAAGCCTTTGTGCTATATGCCTTAGTGGCATAGTTTTAAAGAACTTCTGGAACTGAGGATATCTCCAATTGATCTATGGTTAAAAATTTTGTATATTTATGTGTCATCAGTCCCTAAACTTACAAGTTTACACATATACTGACAGACCCCTCACTTTGAGGAGCATTATTATGGATGTATTCTGTAGGCATTCCCAATGTGACCATGCATGGAGTGACTACTATCTCACTTATGCCTATGTCAAATTTCACACCTAGGAACTTTGGAGTGCATTGAGTTATTTTAATACATGGCAGCACACAGATGCATCACATGGCAGCCATTGCACATATGACCTTCTTACACTCATGTGACAAAATGGCAGGGAAGATCCTTTTAAGATCCTTTTACACCAAGCCAGTAGTGTATTCTGAAGTCACAGTCCACTTGAAAGTGGACCCTTATGTCAGTACCTATCTCTTTAGGACACATTGCAACAGTGCCCTGCAGGCATAGGCAATTGGGCTATTCCAGATAAATTCCATACCCCCTATGGAAGGCAACGATCAATGACCGATAGAATTCTAGTTGTGTCTTATAGGGTAGGTATGGATTTCATCTGTAATGGCCCATGGTCAACTAAGACACGTGACACAAAACTTCAGACGGGTTTTACGTAACATGTTTGTACCATCTAGATGCCCAGGTTGAGGTCATACTCTCTTCCCTCCTACCAAGTTCGGTGACCTGTGCATTCATGTAAAGGTTTAGGAGATGACCTAACCCTTTCTGCTACTGTGATAATGCAAATTGTGTTTACTCAAACTCCAGGCCTAGCCTACAAGGTAACACTCTAATCTCTCATGCCAACATTCAGTGACCTAACTATCCGTGTGTGGACTTTCAAATTGACCTTTTGGTTCTGGTACCATGATCGCATAACTTGTGTTTATCTGGTTTTACTGAGAGTCTTTTATATAGAGAATCACGATGCGGTGCGTATGGGATGGGGGGTGAGGTTGAGAGGGGGGTGGGCTATTCCAGATAAATTCCATACCCTCCCTATGGAAGGCAACAATCAATAACCGATAGAATTCCAGTTGTGCCTTCCATAGGGTAGGTATGGATTTCATCTGTAATGGCCCATTGACCATACAATTGTACCACAGGTACCATGATGAATTAATTGTACACTGTATAGCTATGTAGTAGATATTCAGAATCTCTACCTCTCACATCATGGCTCTATAGGTAGTAATTCAAAGTTCAAATTCAATTTCAATCGCTGAATCAAAAAAATAGGCCTATCCTTTCAAAATTTGCTCATCCAGTTGCTGAACAGTCAATGGATTAGAATAATATCACCATCAATTGTTTTTTCTTGATTAAGAATGATACGTCAAGTGGGCATCGTTATTTGTATATTGTCTTGTTATCTTCCACTGTGTCTTGCTAAGTTCACAGAACTTTTGAAGATTGCATCTGTGATGTTGCAAATTTTGTCATGAATGCCTCTCTGGTTACTGAGAGTAGAATTTCCTGACCATTTATTTCCCCAATACTTTCAACATGTGTGGATACCAATTGTTTGACCAATGGACATCATGATAGATCAGACCAAGGTTGGATATCACAGCACTTGCACATCATTGTCAATGTTCTTTATTTGGGAATGTGATGGATTCTAAATCAAGGTTTTTCTTCATATTGAGTCCAAACACAGTAGTTCTCAAATACGGTCTTCTGGTTGCTTCATTGAATTCTACAAGGTCCTTGTCTGCGTATTGTTGCTCCAACAGTGGGCAGACCAAGATATGTTCCATTGTCTGTAGTGCTGTTCCACAACCACAAACAGTGTCCAGATCTGCTTCCAGGGAGCTCCCATTTTTTGCAGGGAACCTTACATCGTCCAATTTCGGTTCTCAATCGGTTGAGACATCGCCATTCAGCCCTTGAGGATTCAGCGCCAAGTGAATGATGCTCACCAGGTTCAATACCAATAGATGTTACTTAGTTGATAGCAAGTCTTTCTTTCCACAGGGCGACTCTCTTAAACTCCTTAGAGACTGCTTCAAACCACACATCATAGTTAAGCTTACAACCTGTATATTCAGTATCCAGGCCCAACATTTTGATATTTGAGAAATTTTACAATAAAATTGGGTTGGCTAACCTGATCGCCATTGTAAAACTTTAAAAAAATCTCGAAGGTGCTGCAAGGTGTTGATGGCTTCCCCCTCTAAAAGTATCTTTTTAGAGCCATTGGAAGTGCCTCAGATTCATCTAAATAACACAGCCATAGGGATGAGCACAGTTTCCAATACTATTTCAATGCATGCGCTGTGTGACAAGTTCCATGGAGCAGTACTGGTGAACGGGTCATTTTAAATTTATAATAAATTAGTTTATTTGTTGCTCAAATTTAGAAAATAAAATTATGATAATGAAAAGAGTGAGTATGGCCTTTTATTCATTTAGTTTATCTTCACATTTGATCCATGTTTTTTCCCACATGTCGGACCAAAGCAACCCCTATATCAGAGCTGAAAATTAAAATTGAATGTGCGCGTGTGTGCATTGTTCACGGTTGTCCAAAAATTTTGAATGAATGACCTGCCTAAGAAACCCTGATTTGGTCATATCCTAGGTCATTATGACTTAACCTTTGGTGTGTGTGTGTGGTAAATACATGTATGGCTAACATATGGTGATATTGGTAGGAGTACCCTCTTCTGAAAATATGCAGGTAGATGAAGGATTCAAATGGATCTTTTGAATAAAACTGCAAGTAATCAGGCATTGTATGGCAATATGGTTGACTGGATTTGCTTGAGCAGTGATTGTGACAGTGGCAGTTGTTTTTCATTTTATTGTGGAGATTGTTGAACTATCACATTGTTTTGAAAAGAAACCAGATGATATCATGATATAAAACAAATATTGTATTCATGTAAGAGTAAAAATATATCCTTTGTCAAATTTTGACTGTTCCACTGTTTGCATTGTGAAATGGAAAAGTCAAAATGTGTATACTATAATTTGGAATAGGTGCATTTCAATAGATTGTGATTAATGCAACAGCACAGGGATGAATTGATTAAGACAGAATAACATGAAACAACTGGTGCATGTTACTTGCATGATTTTAAGTTCAAGTACTATTTATGAAAGGGTATTATGCATATCTTAATAATGGAATCTGTACTGAGTCTTTGGTAATGGGAAAGCAGCATGACCTGTCTAATATGACTTGGTATTCTGATATCTAATATGACTTGGTATCCTGATATCTAATATGACCTGGTATGTATCTAATAATTTTAGTGGTATTTTCAGAAATGACTAACTTGGGTTTACTCTCTATGTGCAAGCAGTGCCTGGTGCTGTTACTGGCCTTAGCATCTTCACACCACAAGTAAATCCTACTCATGTACACATATCTTGGGATTCCCCCATGAGTGCCTGTGCAGCAACCTATTACACTGTGGAGTATTTCCTCACTAACTGGGATCAGTGCCTGACATCTTCCATGTCAGCAAACCTAACGGTTACCGATATGAATGTCACTCTTACTGGATTACTACCCTACTCTGTTTATGACATCATAGTGTCAGGTGTCAATCAAGCAGGCTCTGGAAGTATGATGTCACTCATTTATGCCACTCCTCAATCAGGTACATCATAAATAAAGTTAATGTTGTGCAGTAGATAGAATTGTACCCACTGGTATGACCATAAAAGCAGTTATCTCCAGAGTGTTGTTTACACGATCAACAAAAGCAAAATAACAACAAATGAGACAATTGATGACAAGATGAATAGGATGAAATTTACTCAATGTACCTGTAGACCACCAAGTTTGGTTACACCACAAATTCTAGAGTACAAATGTACAAAACGTTTTGTTAGTTTGACTGATGTAGAACAGTAACTTTTATCAGCTATATATAGAGCAGGATGTCCAAGACAAGATTGTCTTGTGATTAACTAAAGGAGAACTGTACTATAAAATTTATATACAATAAAATATACACATCTCATTCAGTTATTTTGAGTTTTGAGCAATTTCTAGCCAAGTCTGGCAAAAAAATCAAACTGGCATGACAGTCACAATGCTTCCCATTCAACAATGCCATTTAAAAAAACGTGATAGAGTGTGCTTTCCAAATATGTGTCAAAGGCAGGCCAAATAATGGGGGATTAACAAAGTGATGTCATTGTGACAAATTACCATCAAAGGTTTTTTTGCCAGTCTTGCCAAGAAATTGCTCAAAACAAAGTTTCAAAATTGATATTTCAATTGATATTTCAAATAACTGAATGAGATGTATATTTAATTGTGTCTAAATGTTGTTTACAAACACAGCTCACAAGCCTATTAGAAACAAAATGAATTTCAAAACATTAAAGGAACAATGGCTCGGAAAATGTGGGTGTTAATTGAATGGCTCACCTATTTCAAGTGGGAGTCCTTTTGGTTCCCTTATTTTAAAGTAGGAGTTTTGTTGGTTTCCATACTTTCAAGTGTGAGTCATATTGGCTTCCTGTAGAAAGTAGTCATAATAAGGGCTGCTTTAAATCTCAATCACCTGTAACTTGCTGGTTCTTCCCAGACCTATCTTGTTAAATCCTGTTTCAATTCTAAATAATAGTACCCAGTTGAGCCACCATGAACTGGGGTTGAGAGCCATCCCTAATACACATTTTAAAACTTGGAGTGATCTATTACCTTTGAATAAAGCACAGTATAATTAGAGAATAAAAGATGTGCAGTTTTTTGTTTTGCCATCTTAGATGGTGTCATAATGGATGGGCATTCAATATTTTGAGTGGTAGATGCTGACGTTCCACCACGATAAAATATTGGGTACCCGTTCATTGGCAAAGATGGCAAAAAAGAAATCTCATCTTTTATTCCCATTCTTATTTATCAACGTAATTATTTGTCAATATTGTTACATTATTCATTTCATTTCAATAATTGCACCCTCTTGATAACAAATGTTTCAAGGAGCCAAAATCATTGCATGGTGATTGTCACACTGCGAAAACAAATGTTTCAAGGAGCCAAAATCATTGCATGGTGATCGTCAAGCTGGATAGATTGCATTTGCATACACATGGCACAGTATAAATGCACCATTTACGTGTGTCAAATATTCAACTACACCGTGTGATTGCTGCATTGCTGCACACATTATCCAGTAATTACCCAGTAATAGATGGAAGGATGGGTGGAGCTTTGATCTTATATAAACCAATTCAATTTCTTGTTGACATGACAAACCATGTCCATAAAAATTTTGTGTATTCTGCAGGACTACAGAATTATTCAAAAGAACTTTACATATAAAGAGATAACTCATAAATTCTTTAGGTGCAGAATGAATTTGTGAATACATCAAAGAGAAGAGTTGCATTATACCTTTTGAGTTGCAGGAACTCAATTCACAGAAAATCTTCAAAACTTACAGAAAATTCTCGCAACAATCACAGATGCCATGAAATGGTTATATTTCAATATTTATCACTTTTTGGTTTGAAAATACACAAGTCAGTGCATCCAGCCATTGGTTTGTGGTAAAAAAAGCATAAAAACAGCTGACAAATTTACACTTGCTCAGATTTGCTCATTACACATTTCCAGAGAGGTAAAATTATTCTTATGGCCAGATGCCTCCCTCTAAATCAATTAGAAACTATAAATAAGTCACTTTATGTTGATGCAAACCTGACAGCTATTTTCAATATGTAATAATATTTATTATTGACACCTTTCAGCTTGCCTTTTTGCAACCCCTAACACATTTCCAGATTTGACTCACAGTTGCAATCAGTTTATTTCATTTAACATTTTTACAACCTCTAACACATTTCCACATTTTATTCCAAGTTCCAACCAGCCCATACCATTTGCCTTGTAAAGGTGGGTGACCCGATTGACAACCTTGTTCCCCACTTTACTCCATCTAAGTTAAGATTTTAGTATCAAAAGAAAGTTCACATTTTTTTCTCATTGGGCACAGGTAAAAAGTTACTTTCGATGTTGTGAATAGAAACATCTCCAAATGTGGTCAACCACATTATTTAACACACAGCCAATACAGTTTACATTTTGCTTCTATCAAAACCGCTAGACTAATTTAACTCAAAATTTGTAATCAGATATTTTTGGTCATGTATGCTTCCATGTGAGGGAGAAAATGTAAGAGAAATTGGACCATGATTGGATCAACCACCTTTAACAACCTCTAACACATTTATACATGTTATTCCCAGTTCCAAACCAGTTCATAACTCATCCCTGTTTACATCCTCTAACACATTTCCACATTTTGCTCCCAGTTCCAACCAGTCCATTCCATTTACCACCTCTAATTTCCCCACTTTACTCCTAATTCCAATTCCCCTTGCCTTAGCCTCTAACACATTTCCACATTATACTCTGCCTAGATCCACCCAGTTCATTTTGCTTGCCTATAAACCGTGAACACCTTCCACTTGCATTTTTCACAAGTTCTAACATATTTTATTTCTGCATTTTACTCCAGTTCCAAGCAGTCTATTCCACTTGCCTGTTAACAGCCTCTAAACATTTCCACATTTTCTCCCAGATCCAACCAGTCCATTCCTCTTACCCTTTTACAACCTCTAACATGTTTCCACATTTTACTCCTAGTTCCAACCAGTCCATTCCTCTTCCCCTTTACAACCTCTAACATGTTTCCACATTTTACTCCTAGTTCCAACCAGTCCACCAGACAGTGTTATCACTTCAGATATCACAAGGTCCAGTCTTAGCTTTTCATGGGACAAGGTGCCTTGTGGTAATAGGGGTGGCATTACTACAGGATATAAATACACACTTGTTGATGCCAATCAAGATCAACAAACTGGGTCGACACTAGACTTATCTGTGACCATATCAGATCTAGTGCCATGTACTGCATACAACTTCAGTGTAGCAGGAATGACAAATGAGGGAATAGGACCCTTTAGTGAGGCACTTCAAGTAGTAACTGGTGTTGAAGGTAAGAAAAGAGTGTATGTGTCAATAACATAGAGCAGAACATGAAAATGAAGTGGAAAGAAAAGATGAACTTTTTCATGTAGCCTTGCATACCGTGAGAGTAGTAATAGTGCTGTGCTGTTATAATATGAGTGTCTTGTAGTGTTTTATGGCAGAATTAAAGCAATGGTGATAATTGAATAATTGGCTAACAGTCAAGTTGCACATGTGATTGGTTAAAAGTGTAGTGTAATTTGCTAGTTTTACAATTACATATCACAAATGAACTATGCTGCAGACTTATTCATTTTATTTTACACACTTGTTTTCATAATTACTCAATACACTGACATGCTAGAGCAAAGTGATTAATCCTTTCTGGTGCACACTGTTTCACATTTGACCATCTATCTGACAAGTCATCTCACAGTGCTGGAAGTAATCAACACAAATTGTCTGCATCATCATGACTGAATTAGAGCATCCGACAGGGTTTGAAAGATCTTATAGGACTATCTACTCATCTGGGTCACTTGCTGGTGCTTAGCACTTATTATTGGCCCTTGTTTTGATGCGTCACTTAGCAACGCACAGCACTGTTTGTACTTTCTAAGAACCCAGAATCTTATTTTCTTTAGAGGTGAAAACAGAAATGGGTACAACATCTGGCTGCTTGTCATTCCAACAGTGGCAGACCAAAATCTGCACATGAGTAGCACAGGGCCAGTGCCATCGAGGGTATGGGGGCGAGCATCCCATCTTGTGCCATTGAGTTTGTTCAAGATGTTATTGCATGAATATACT
Organism: Ophioderma brevispina; assembly: GCA_023653785.1. Lineage (NCBI taxonomy): Eukaryota > Metazoa > Echinodermata > Ophiuroidea > Amphilepidida > Ophiodermatidae > Ophioderma > Ophioderma brevispina. The sequence continues at coordinate 43,507 of JAMKCH010002442.1, forward strand.
TTACTCTTTGTCTTTTAATGTGTGTATTATAAGAAAGAGTATGGTCCAAGGTAGTTGACAGGATTATCACAGTGCTCCAGGGGTGTTTCAGACCAGATTACATTAAGGTGACGTTGGCTTCATGGTTGTGTAGATGGAAAGCACACACCTGTGTCTTGAATGGATTTGCATGTAAGTGATTTTTCTTCATAATAAGGAGTGAGTTCATCCAATACTTTGGAGAGTCTCTTTTCAAGAACTGTGAAGTCTGCATCTTGTACACTGATTCCAAGATCATCTGCACAGATAAATGACACTCCTAGGTTGGTCGTTGGTATAGATGTTGAACAGGAGTCCATTCTTGAGCATTTGCCTTTGGCTCTTCATCACTCCTAGCTGGACAAAGAACATCCATTTAGCAAGCAATCTTTTGATAAGCTCAGTCAAGTGGATGCCTTTGGTGAGCTCCAAAATCTAAACGGAGTAGGCATCTGTGATTAATAATGCCATAGGCTGCTGATGGGTCAACAAACACAACTCTGGTTACCAAACCATTCTTGAAACCATCTTCGATGTTGTTGAGTTAAGTTGAGTACTTGGCTTGTTGTTGGTTTGCCTGGCCAGAAACCTGCTTGTTCTGGTATGAGGTGTACAACTATCACAGGTGCGATACCATTGAGCAGGAGATTCCCTCAAAGCTTTCAGATGGTAGACCATGTTTTATTGCTGTTATGGGTCATAACAGTGGATTAAGGTATGCCAGGTTTTGATCTGTTCCTGGGAGATCCTCTCTGACACTTCCTCACCATTAGGAGTTGTTTTAGCTGAAAAAGGATCAGCTTCGAACTTGGTGGTATACTCTTGATATTCTTTAGCACATTCCTTATAAAGGCCTGGTATATATTCTGTCCTACAGCCTCTGGGTATGGACCTAAGGGCTAAGTACTGGCCAGTTGTGTACAATTTGGCAATTTCTGGTCAGCAAATCTACTGCAAATGTCACAGTCACCATTGCAAAGTGTTTTCTTGGCATGTATGACATGATTTTGTTATTTTGAGGAACATGTAAAAAAATGAAAGGGCATTGAGGGAGTATTTAGTACAGACAATACATTTATTATGTCAATTTCTCTGTGGTGGATCTCTGCATTGTTTCCTGACTCGCAATTGAAGAAGGAATTTTACTTTGCACTAGCTCTGGTACTTTTTCTATTACAACCCAGTCAAAATTGGATTTTGTCTCATAGAAATAGGATCATAATCACAACTATAAGGTCACATGAAAAATTTTGTTTTCTGAAAAATGGTACATACACAGGAGGCTTAGTAGCTAGCCATAACATATTACTGCTGTGAGCCTTTTAGATTCACAGGCTATTGTGTTTTGTGTAGATGTTACTCTAATATACTATCTGTTTGCAGGTACTTCAGCTCTAACATGTATTGTGTTTAATTGGATGTCTCTTGCTTATTTTTTATTGTACTAATATAAGGGCAATTGCTGGGAGTGTGAAGTAAATCCGGCCACCCCGTTCATGGGGACAAACCGGATTTAAAACTTTGGAACTACTACTACTACTACTACTACTACTACTACTATGTTCACACTTTGTAATTGCTTTCTCTAGAGTTTTTAATTAATATTCATGAAACTTTGTGTGGATGATGGCTGAAAGGGGGATATGTTTATGAATATGAGGTCAAAGGTCATCTTGGAGTCATTTAAAGTCATTGGTAAAACATTTCACTTTTTTTTTTTTTTTGCACAGAAATGGCTGGGTATTTCAACAAAGGTGCGCACACTGATTATTGAGGTGGTGGGTAATATGGGATTTTAGATAACAGTCCAGAGGTCTTTATTGAGTGATTTCAATCATTGGTAAATGAAGGCTTTAAATGTTTTTTTGGACCACAACACTGGTTTAGAGGGCTATGCATATGTACATATGTGATCATGAGAGGATGGCCCTCTGGGTGGATGGATGTCTGACAGGCTTGAGAAAATTAATCCACTCTACCAACTATGCCAATGGGCAAGATTATGAAGTCTTGTGGCTGTATACTTTTTGAACAGGTTTATTATTATTATGAGTTTATTTGCATATTTTCAACGTTATTAAACGGCAGTTGTGGGGCATCTTAATTATGCGCCGCATAATTCGTTTTTTTTTTTAGAAATGGATAGTTTCTGCTAAATTAACTTTAAATTGATTCTGCACTTTAAGCACTATATGTCACCTGTTTAGAGACCTTTGTTTTTCATTTTGTGATTATACCAAATGTTACTCATTTGTTCATTTGTGCCATTTGTCTATTCCTTTGTGATTCTTTGTCCATTTTTTTGAAAACTGTTCTAATAATAACACACGGCTGTTGTATCTACTTTTAAGTTGAGTATTTGTTGAACTAAATAATGTTCCCTTTGATTTGATTTTAACATAAGTGGATTTTCCTTCTAGCTGCATGCCCTGGACAACCATATATATATGCCATGTAAACATGACATCAATATATTTTGTTTACTAACCCAACAACTAAAATAGGAATATGTTATGTTTTATCCTGTATTGTTGTTAGTGTTTGTTTTTTGTAGTGCCTGGTGTTATACAAGGTTGACGTTCTGGGAATCAACCCCGATCACCCATACCCATCTCCTGGCAGGCCCTTCCTTCTTCTCCTGTCCCTGTAACACACGTACTATAGAAGTCACCACATAAGCAGAGACCAACTGCCAAAACCTACAATGAGACACTATGTTACCACCACCAAATACATCTGCATTTTTGACCACTTGTTAGCCTACTCAACTGCAGAAAGCTTATTGAAGCTGAGAACAGTGCAGGCAAAGGAATTGGACTTTCAGCCCCACTTTCTACGTGAAACAGGTGTGATTTAAAAGACACTCAGTTATTCAATTTAAATTTGGAAAAGTGATCAAACAATACTTTTTTTTTATCACTTTTCCCAGATTGTATCATTCTCAAGTTTCATATCATCATAATGCTGCAGAATCATGCATATAGGCCTACCCTTCTAAATAAATCACTGTAATTTGACCCCAGTATAGTCCCCACCCCCCATTTTTTAAGAGCTGAAATACCTTGAAATTTGGGGTGGATAATGCCTGAATCTGCCCTAAGCTGAGGCAAAAATGTCTTGGCCTAATCTGCCACATACAACCCTTCATGACTCTAAATTGTGAAGACGGTTTAATTTTCCGATAGTTGTAATTCCTTCAACTGAACTGATTTCCTTTACACCACTGTTGCTGAAACCTATGCATTTCCCTTCTTATAAGTGGAATGCCCCAAATTACCATAATAACACCCCTAAAAGAAAATGGTCTCGACCAGAGACCCCAGGTCACACCCTCACCTTAGCTCTTCCCTCAATCCGTTTTGGCTGTAATCAAGACGGCGGCGTGTTACCGCAGCTCCTGCAATTTACAGCCAAAAATTAACTGAGATTTTGATAATGACTAGTTTGTCTTCTCTCTCGGAATACTCCTACTACTCTACCATATCTATCTGGTTATATACTGGATTTATACTGGATTTATACGCGCTTTCGGACGGAATAAACGGAGACTTTACAAAAAAACCGTCGGAAGCTCTTGTTTTGTATCCTTTTTGCCGCCATGCGGTCCTGTGATCTGTGTAGCGGGAAACAATGTAAACAAACGGCAGCCATTGATGCACATGTTGCTGCTTTGAACTGCCTTTGACTCTATGTGTGAGTTTGTTATGTTAACACATATGTTATCGGCTTGCTCGCTAACAAATTA
>JAMKCH010002443.1:0-37874 GCA_023653785.1 Ophioderma brevispina
AATAGGGTGAAAGCCATTTACCAAGGGTACAATTAATGTGAAAAAACCCCCTTGGTTTCACACATTTTCCTTTTTTCTTCGAAAATGGATAAGCATTAATAAAGTTCCCTAATTTAGCCAGGTCGATGTGATCTGAAACTATGACCCTCTACATGTAAGCTCATGAACTTGTCATGCTTGTACGGCAGGCGGTAAGTATGTAATAATTCTGTTTCTAAAAGTGAAAAAAAAAGTTGGTGTTGTCGTGTTTTGCAAAATCCTCACAGGACTGGAATACATACTGAAAGCATTGGGAAAACTGGTCGCCCGTTAGAGATTGCATGTTAACTTTTTTCGTGTCTGCGAGTACCGAAATACGACCAAAACGTTCAATTTCTCACTAGGTCTATTAGTTCAGACCCAATACGATAAAATAATAAACAAAACATAGTAGTAAACAGACTTCTGATGCCAAAACTTCCATTAGAAACCCCTCCTTTTTAGGAGATTATTTGAGATTTAGTTTCATTTACACACACGTCTCTATGACGGACTGATAACGTTAACTCTGGCGCAGTACCCAATTTAGATAATATTGTCACAAATTGTATTTGAAATTTATTATATTTAAAAATTGAAGATCCAAGTCACTCTAGCTATGTATGCTTTTTTAGCTCTCTAAAACTTTTCCTCTGGCCCTGGCATTCTTCCTTTTTGTTGGCATCTGTGCTTCTTGTTTAGCTTCCCTCTACTCTGCATCTGCTAACCTTTCCTATATGTGATTGGATCTATTGTATTTGTTTCTTTTGTGTTGTGTGTGTTATGTGGGCACTGGCCTGGCCTGTAGTGTTTGACTGGAGTCTGACAGAGAAGGCTGTGCTCTGATGTATGTGTGGACAAATTTTATGGACTATTAGTGGGGATGTTTTCACACTTTTATTGTAAAGGAGAGATGCATGTAAGTGGAAGATGTAAGTTATCTGTATGTGAGTTATGTTGGCTAATTTTTGTAAATTTTATGTAATTTCCTGGACCATTTGCCAGTTTTGCAATTATTTTGACCCAAGCCAAATTAATTAGTTTATTTAGGTGGTAGCATTAGTAATTAGGATTAAAATAGGTTGTTGAGTTTTGAATAGGTTTGTTTGGACCATTTTGCTGGCCATGAACTCTTGAGCAAGTGATTTTGATAAATTTGTGCGGAAAATGGTACTGATATTTGGTGTTGGCATACGGTGTGACAAACATGACGTGTGTCCAGCTGTGTGGGCAATTTTAGCCAGTTGGCTATGTTGATGGAAAGATTGTGCCACAACCCTGTGATTCGGCTGCTTGGGCGGAATGAACTGCATTGGGGGATGATGGTGCAGAATGACTGAATTTCCCATGTTTGCAAAAAATTTTTAGGGTTTCAATTTTTTGTAATAACCCACGTTTGGCATTTGTCACGCTATTCAGCCCGAGAACCCAGTTTAGGGACTGATAACAAAGTCCAATGTGGTGGTGGTTAGGTTAGTATGACAACACAATGTCTCGTCAAGTAACCCGACGTGCTTGCGGGTTTGGGTACCAGCATTGTGTTTTTCATACATGTGCCAGGCCTAAAGGAGCTGATTATTAAAGTCATGCGCCAGGTTTATTGTATTTTTTTCATCCTTTAAAATTACTATGCACTCTGACCATGTTTCGCAGACAAAGGTCAGACTTTGGTTTTGTCGGTTTTATGCCTGTTGACATGCGCATATGCATTAGGGTTGTAAAATGTGTTTTTGTGGAACTTTGCAGTGGAATGCAATTTTCGGGGGTTGCGGTTTTCATATTTTTATTTAATGTGATTGGGATTTTTGTTATTTTCTGAAGTAAAAATGTTCAGGGGTTAGTTTCAAAATAATTGTATGTGCATGTTGACGACACTGTTTTGGCAATTTGTATAAATTTATCCGAGCTATTTAAATTCCTCTTTAAAAAGGTCATTGCACAGGTATGGGAGCCTTTAAAATGTTTTAATACTACAAGAAGTGCTGTGCGCTCCGGCTTCTTGTAGTATAGGCGCTGGCAGCGCATGGGAGTTGTGGCAGGACTCCCAACCTTTTCAGTTGAGGCGTTAGTCTGTCTTGTATATTATTGGCTGTACGATTGGCCTAGAATAGATTTCTACTGCCGAGTTCTTAAGATGAGCATCGAGCTCCTCCGCGGTTAAACTTCGAGGCCTGTGGCAGTTCGAATGTCACTGTTTTATGTTTTTGTTAATGTTGGAAAGACGCCATTTTGATTTAAGGTATTGGAGATACACGCCGACCGGAGTTTAAAGGTGACGATATTTTTCAAATGCCTAGGGTTAAAAATTTAAAGTGGGTTAATTGAAAAAGCTTGCTCTTTGGATTTGTGCATTCCATGCAGGGTTCTAGTTCAAAACATTGTCTTGATGCATGTGGGCATTTTTGCAGCTGGGTATTTAATTTTGTGTTGCATCTTTGGATCGTAGCACGCAATGGTATATATTTGTCTGTCCGTCGCGTAGACAGATGTAGCAGAAGTTTCACTTGTCAGTGCGCAGCTTTTGCAAAGAAGGCCGCATTTTTGCCTCAAAATGTAGGCCTCTGACAGCAATGTGTTGCCTCATTGGGAAGTAGCATGCAATGGGTCCATTTGTGTCTGTCATCGCATAGACCGGTACGTAGCAGAAGTTTCACTTGTCAGTGTGAAGCTTTTGCAACGTGGCTTTTTCCTTCAAAATGTAGGCCTACGGCAAACAATGTGTTTGATATTAACCGCGTTTCGTTTTGTTTGTTCCTGGCATCATGAGTGGAATGGGGCGGCCGTACTGTATATAAAGCCCCGCTCATGATTGCAATTGTTATAAATTATGTGTGCACTAAAAAATATTGGGCATTTGGTGGCTGGGCCCTCCATGTAAATAAAGCCCCGCCAAATAATATTTGCAAGTTTTGCACGATTCTAATTTAAGATTTGTTATTGAATATTATCAGTGAATGTCATGAGGTTTGCATGCACAATGCAGTTTGTGCAATTTTGAAGGCGTTGTGCAATTGGGCTGGCATGATGTGTACGCCCGTAAGTTTCATTTAGTTAGATTAGGATTATAAATTAGGTTAAGTTTAGCATTAAACTAAAGTGGAGTCGGGTCCTGAAATCTTTGCTGTCGTTAATTGTTGCTGTGCAAATGATTAGGGGTGGGCATTTCATTCGAGAATGAGTTTAGCCAACATTGAGTTTGATTGTTTTGTGGAGTATTTCTGTGAAATTTTATTTGGCCAATGGTTTAGGTGTTGTAAATATTTAAAAAATATTACTTCTGTTGGCCTGAAATTGGTTTTATCGTCACCAGCAGTCCTGCGGACTTGGCTGGTGGATCTTAACAAATCTGGTCAGCAGGATAATTTAAAATGGAAACGGGTTTTTTTGTTTTGCAAATAAAGTAAAACTGATATATTTTACAGGAAATTTAAAAATAAGTGATGTGCAATGGGCAAATTGCTTCCCAAAATCAATAAATGTGAAACTAAAGTGAAATTTGCATTGAAACGAATCTGAAACGCCCTTTCCTTTTTTTGTGCCTTTTTGTATATTTAGTCATTTTTATTTTTCATTAAGCTAAACCAGTGCCTTTATTTTCAAACCCTCGGTCCGTGACAATATCTTTTGCAGTCTGGACCAGTGACTACACACACTTTCCGGACCGCGGTAACAGTAGAGGGTCATATTATATCCATAAAAATATGGACATTTTCATTCAGGGCCACCGAGAGAAATGCGGCCCGGGGGTACCATTGGAGTTAACGGGCCCCCGTTTACCAACTTAGTTTTCCAGAACCCCATGGGGGGGATTTTTGAGTTACAGTGGACTTGCGAAGTGGCCATGACGTGGCGCGGAGTGTGGGAGCTGTATGATGTAGGGATCAATGCAACTTAATTGGGTTTTTGTTGAATTGGAATTGTGTATGGAACAGGCCCCCCTGGGGTGGGGGTGGGTGGGGGTTTGTCACAACAGCAAGGGCTAAACTTTACAGGAACCTAGGACCTGGGCCATCTAGGACCCCGGGCCCGGGGTCAATTACCCCCTTTGACCCCCCCTTCAGCGGTACTGTTTGCATTAGAGAAAAGGCAGTAAGAAACAAAAGAAATTTGAATACAAAAACAGCTTTTTCTGAAAAATGACAAATTTACGGTAGCTTTGTAAATTTACACAAACTCATTTCCATATCCAGTCCTATCTTGCTCCTAGCCAAGCATGAAAATTATAGGCGTATCTGGATGATTGTATTTATTGCAGTTGTGGTATGTTGCAATATTGCATATAATTTAAGCTCAAAGTGGCATAAGGTCATGTACATGCACAGTGCAAAATCTGCCTATTATCATGATTAGTATTTCAAACTCATTTGAGTAAAATTAATTGATTGTATTTCACATATTTATTCAACATCAAGCAGAGCATGATTTAGTAATAACTAGAAATGTCAGATACTCAGTTGCCATTTTTTGTAACAACACACCCAAAGGGTGTGAGTCAGTCACACCCCTTTTTGATTTCCGTTTTGAACTCCGATTTCCAATAAATTTGGATACCCTACAGAGTAAGCTTAGAGTTTTTGCCATTTACAATTGGTACAAACATTCCCATTATGTGTCATTATGTGACATTTAAGTTTTAAGTGGATTTTAAAGGATTACAAATAATTCTGTACTAGTTGGAGTCACCTAAGAGACGTTTGGAGATTCATGTGGACAAAAAAAACTGAAATGAAAACAAAAAGCATAATGTGAAGTTGGCTTGATGAAAACAATTCTAACCAGCACGATGTAGAGAAACAGCTTGCTGTCGTACACGACTGAAAATAATTCATCATTTTATCACAGTAAAGACTGCATTAAAGCCGATATACTCCATTTCCTCGAGTCAGTGACGAAACGCGTTCAGGCAGTTGTTTTGTGGTATATTTTCGCACGCCTTATATGCGGACGTGCATACGTCGCGCTTTGAATCAACGGCTCGCGATTTAATGCTGCGGACTAGCATTAAACACTGACGTCACTGACTCTGGGAAGATGAAAGCATATTTTTCCAAATTAAAAAAGCCCATTTGGTCTCTAAATTGCTAGTGTAGGTCATATCAACACTATTATAAAGCATTTTAAAGCAGTCTTGAAGATTGCCAGTGTGGACTGTTTCTAGGAAAGCCAGATGCCCACTTTAATTAGTATTTTCGTGTTCATATGGATGGGCAGTCCCAATTATTTTGGTATCACTACGATTTATTATCTTATTAGTTTGTGTTTTAATCACCGACAATATGTTCTTCAATAATTATTAGTTAAAGGCCAAAAATATTCCACCACTGTAAAAAAATGAACCAACCCGTACTAGCTGCGTGCACTGACATAACTTATACACACGTGTAAACACTTTCTCGAAGACGCACTGTCTAATATTGTCTCATATTCGGCTTAGGAAACAACAATGATATTGGTGTTTGCTTACTAAGCCCCGCCCACTGAATAGAATTTCCAATACAACCAGTGTAAAAAAATGGACTGAGATGAAAAATAGGGGGCAAATTTGTTTTCATTTTGAAGAAAAAAAAATTGTGATAGTGGCTTTAAATATTATAAAAAAATCTCGGATAAACTAGGCAATTTCCCATCAAAAGAACAGGAAATTGGATCAGTCTATAAACTTCTTGCATTGAAAAAATGAATTTCCGCTTAAATTCGCATTAAATTTGGGATCCTTATATTTTAAGGAAATTTTTTCACTTTTGAGGAATTTCTCTTTAAAAAAAAAATCATTTATTTTTCAGGAGAATCTGAAGTGCAATTAATAATTGGCTCCCAAATCAAAATGCATGCAGCTACTGGAAACAAACTTTTTTTTTTTTGCCGTGCACAATATCAAGTCTGATTTGGAAGTCCAAAAATGCATACTGAAGTATGGGTTATTGTTAGTGATCAAAATACATACCACTCTGTTATGCTAATTCACATCTATAATGTCTAAATTTGCACACCGTAGATTGATAATTTGGAAAAAAACATTAATTTTAACGACCAGCTGCTTATTTTAAAATTAAGGGCGTGTGTAGCCATGGTTATCTATCTCTGCCAAGCTGCATGTAGGATTGTGTTTGAAACTAAAAATAATCAATTATTTTAATGCATCTGTCCAATAAGGAATTATCTTATTTGCATGTTTGAATCCAAGACCACATATTTTAAGACATTCATTTGAATTTTAACATAAATTATCGTGCTTATTTTAAAGGGCAACAAGATATTTCACTCAGTTGTCCCTAAATATCAAAATTACTGATGTTTGCACTGAATTGTAAAGTTTTCAAACAAAATATCCCCATCTGAAAGGATTAAGGTTAGAAATGTTTCTTTGGTACAAAATGCGAATTTTTCTAATGTCGTATCTATAGCAAAACGAACTTCAGCCTATGTTTTTTATATTTAAATAGAGCAAATCAAATTGCCCCTCTGTAGCAAAATACAAGCTTATTCTATTGAGTGTCTAATTCTAATGAATTCTATTTACAATATTGGGCCACTCAAATCTCTTGTTGCACTTTAGTAGGCATATGTAAAGGCCTTTGCCTTGCTACGTGGATAAAAATGTGCGTTGGGAAATTAAATATCCCCACTTAGGAAAGTCTCATTTTAATTGCTCTCTGTGAATTAACTAGTTGCATCTTTTGAATTCAAGACATATCATTATTAGACAGGTCATTTGAATTTAAAGGGGATGGCCCCGATTTAAGGATATGAAGTTTTCATCTTGATAGATGGCCTTCACCCAAAAACCCACCTGTAAGTTTTCGCGCCGTATTTCTAGTGCGTTTTCATGTGAGAGCACAAATCGGTGATTTTCGTAAGCCTCCATAGAGTACTGTGTAAAATTAATATGGTCGACCAACTTGGGGTACATTTTTCACTCCATTACTTCAAAACCAAACATCCTTTGGCCCTAAGATTTCATTCACAGGGTAAATGAGAAAATAGTAGCTTTCTTCTGATAACCACAATATTTCCACTTCGCGGTAAATCTGGTCAATTCTGGGGACGAGGCTTACCTTAGCGATCGGGCCATTGGACCTTTAAATAATTGCACAATTATGTGGGTGCCGGCTTAATAACTTTTAATAGAAATTAAACTTTGCTGGTACTATCAGTTGTAATTTTACTGCCATGTAAATACTACAGGGTTGTCAAAATAATTTTCACAAATTGCGATATATGGGCTCGGCAAGTCGCCCAAATCGCTAAAAGTTGTGGACAACACCGAAATAGCATAGAAACATGTATTAAAATTTGATCAGAATTGCGTACAAAAATTTGGGCATCGCAGTAATCCTTCCCACTTTTAATTTTGACTTTGTGGCCCCCCCCCCCAAAAAAAGTAATTATGGTCCGAGTGTTTTTTTGAGTCCCATTTTTGACCCCAGGGCTGTAACTTAAAGTTGGAGCAAGGTGCATTTTGTCTGATCACATATTTGCAGCAGTTTAATCAGAATGCCAATTAGTTTTGAAGGATCTGAGGGGTGTAGTTCTTACTTTTGGCCGCTCTGAATATTAATTTCATTCACAACGCATGTTTTTGAGGTGATCCCCTCAAATTTAAATTGTCTGTAGCGTAAAAAGAGTACAAAGCTCAAATGTTCAGGATTTATTCTCTGAATATCCTTTCAATGCCAAAAAAGAAATTCATATCCATGATGTGTGGGTTGTACTTGATTGTTTGCAATTGGCATGGATGACCCAAAGAAGTTCTCATTATCAACACAATGGTACTGACCGTACTGTACTTCGTGGCCACCTCCTAACTGGCAAGACAACTTGGCAATTAACAAAACTAACATGCCTATGGTACAATGGTATAATGGGGCCGGTATCATCAGCCCCACAATAATTATTTTATCCTTGTATGCAAATAAAATAAACTGAAAGACTGGTTTAGTTAGTAATTCAAATTAACGGTTTTAAAACACAGATTCATTGTTCCATATGCCAATATACATGTAATCAATATTGAAAATTTACATATCCCCTGCTCTAAAAAAAACTATAAGATAGAAAAAAAATTACCCGACACCTTTATTTATCCAGCTCCCCCCAAAAAAAAATATAGTCAAGAATGCCTACTATCCCAGGGCAATGGCAGCGCCATGACCTTCTTTTTCTGAGCGCTTATTTTTCCCAAAAATTTCTTTTTTGAATGTTTTAAAATTCCCCCATTTTTTCTTTCGCAGGAAAAACTAGGGCTAAGAAAAGCCCCCCCCCCCCCGCCGCCACCGCCGCACTGTCCAAGGGGTACAGAAATCATTTGTAATGCTGTTAATTTGAGTGTACGAATTGTTGACTCTTGTCATGAGACATGTCTGCAATGGGATCTAGTTTTGGGATCATGTGGGGGAGAGGGGGGGGGGGGGGGGGGGGGGGGGGGCTGGGGGGGGGGGGGGGGGGCGGGAGGGGGCGGGGGAAAAACCCAACAAAACCACAAACCATCACAAGAAAAAAAAACAAAAAAACAAATCAAAAAGCAAACAAAAACAAAAAAGAATAAAAACAAACCAAAAAAAAACAAAAACAAAACCAAAAAAAACAACAACAAAAACAAAACAAAAAAAAAAAAAAAAAAAAAAAAAAACAAAAACACTAAAAAAACAAAAAAAAAAAAACAACAAAAAAACAAACACCAAAAAAACACAGTGTTTCACTAAAATTCTAGTAAGCATTATGAATGAGGGGGCGGAGGGGAGTGTATGCATGCAATTATGGGCATCTAGTGTATCTTTTATGTGTCTATCTTTGCCAAGTATGTGCTATAACTTCGGTTTTATGTCTGTCTTTGGATGCATGTGTATTGTTTATGGTTTGGAACATGCCAATAAAACTTGAAAACTATTATAACAAATTTAATTTCAAGTATGTACAGACTTACCAAATAATGAGAATAATTAATTACCAGCTCAAACCCACTCTGCTCCAGATGTGCAGAAAGAAGTAAATTTCTCATTGTCAACACAATGGTACTGACCGTACTGTACTTTTCATTGTCACATGGAGTGGGGCCCGAGCTTCTTTCATTGCAATACGCTTATATATGTCAATGAATAAACCACTCACAATATTATTTCTTTAAAAAAAATCAATGAAATGTTATCCATAGACACAAAGGGACTACTCTGGGTGAATTTCTTTGAAGTGAGATGATTAAGGCTCAATAGATAATCAATACGTCAAGGCAAGCTTTACGATAGAGTCGAGTGTTGAATGTGGACTATAATGCACTTGTCAAGTTCAATCCCGGCCATGGGGGTCCCGGGACATAGCGGTATATGCCGGGATATAGCCGGGCATGTACAAAAAAAGTATTGACCCGCAAGAGGGCTGTTAGCGGGATTGGCCGGGATGACGTTAGCTTGTCCCGCCCTGCCGGGACAATCATAGATGATAGCTGGCTTTAGGCCGGGAGGTACAAAAAAAATTTTCCGGCTGCACCGGACGATTAAAAGGGGACGTTAATGCTTGTGTCACACCATATAAACCAGGCTATCAGTGAGCCGTATCGCCCGTCAAATCTGTAGTAGCTCACAATTTTATTATAGCTACCATTGCAGTCCGTTCTCTTCCATGGTCGTTTTAAAGACAAAGTATATACAATGTAGTGCACACAAGCACGTCGTCCACGGTCGAGAACAAACTAATCCGAGGATCGATATTTTCAACGTAAAATCGCCAGAAAAAAACATCAAAAGCATGTCAGGAAAACTGTTTAAAAAATTAATATCAATGAATCACAAGAACATTACTAAGACGTTTGTCTGATTCATTTAATTCAAAAATCACCGTAGGTCGTGAAGCTATTTGAAATTTCTTGCTAAATGCCAGGAAGATGTCATTTCCTTGCATAAAACGCGGGCATTTAATATGAAAAAATGCAAATATTGAACTCACTATGGAAACAAATAAATGGCCTCATGAAATTACATTCTGTTAGCTCAAAAGACTTCTCGAACTGCGCATGTTCCATATAAATCAAAATATTAAATGTAATCGCGATTTCCGAACTTGTGTTTGGCAGTGTTATTGCCATTCAAATTTTCCATTAATCGGGGTCATTGCAAGTTTTTGAATCGCCGCGCCGTTCAGCCAGATTACAGCGGCCAGGCTACCGCGTAATGTCAGCCAAGTTCCCGCAAGGGCGCCGAGCTGAGGTACTGGCCCTGGCGGTCTAAAATTTAGAGAACAGGGGGAATTGAAGATTGTCAATAAATCGAAAAAGTCTTTAACACATCTATTTTAATGCCACATAACTTTCCTTTTTTTATTGGAAAATGTGAAGAAAAGATTTAAGTAAATTGAAACCATTTAATATTGATAGGGGGTTTGGTTGCATGGCTTGGGCAATAAGGTCTTGGAATGGTTAACTTTTTTGTTCCAAGCTAAAACAACAAATGTTTCAAATCAAATATTTACTAAGGTCTTTTAATTTGAAAAATTAACCAAACTAATGTTTTCTCCGATTTGTTCCAGTAGTATTACAAACTTTAATGGAAAAATAATAATCTGTCCTTTTTTCCAGGCCCTAGAAAATTACTTGTCTCGATTATATCATATATTCGCCTTAAAAAAAATCACAACAGGGACTCAGCCTGAAGGAGTTTAATTATTTTTTTTGGGAAAACTCACTAGTCAATAACAATTGCGGCAAAAAAATAACGAAAATACTCAACCAAACCTCATGACCCATGGTGTAAAACCAACCATTTCAAACAGTGGCGGCGATTAAAGGAAAAGGGCCTTGTCAGAAGCTTAAGGTGGGGCCCTTTAGCGTCGCTTTCGCAGCGCAATGTGCAATGTTGTGCGATAATGTGGATTTTTCTGTAACAAACCATCTAACAGAGGTTTGTTTCTCAAACATAACTTCCGATGTGATGAAAATTCGGCTCGGTTCTGACACCTCGGCGATCCAAAAGGTAGTATGATTTTATATAGCGAGACCTGTTGTGTATAGCAGAGACTGAACCGGGATTGTACAGAGTTTTAAAGCCAGTCCCCGCCCCCATGGCCGAGGGAATATACGGGGATTGTCACACAGAAGCCCGGCTAGTAGGGTCCGGGACATAGCGGGGGATGTCAAAAAAGGTAAGCCCGGCTACCCGGGACTTCGTGCTACTTAGCGGGGACAAAGCGGGGTGTCACGACAGCAAAAGTACATCCCCGCTAGTCCAGGGACCCCCATGGCAGGGATGAATTGACAGGTGCATAAGAGGTTTAGGTGATCTTATGTTAATTGTATTATTAGTCATGTACTTGGAAAAATAAATCTGTTAGTCATCTAGTTCTGCTGAGGATCACAAAAATAAACCATTGTTGGAAATTCCATGCAATACAAGTAATATAGAGCAGAATTGATTTATTAATATTATTTTATTTATCAATATAGACATGGGTGCCTTCTTTTCCTCAACTCCTGACGTGGACATGGATGGTCCAGAAGCAGAGTTGGTCCGAGAGATCATTCACGAGAAATGCGTTGTGGTGTTCTCCAAGACACACTGCCCATACTGTCGTATGGCTAAGGAAACACTGGATTCACTCCACGCTCATTATGAGGTTGTTGAACTCGACAAGAGAGGAGATGGAGACAGGATCCAGGCTGTGCTGGGAAAAATGACAGGGGCTAGCACTGTAAGTTATACAATGAAAACAAACTAGAAAAATAATTTATGGTTAGTCAGAAAAAGAAATGGTAGAAAGTGAATGGAGCTACAGTAATGGAAAAATTTTCAGAATATCACTGGACATCACACCATCAAGATTACTCATCATGCATCCCTCCATTCATTTTTTATCACTACAGGTTCCAAGAGTTTTCATCAAGGAGAAATGCATCGGTGGAGGAACTGAAGTGAAAGCCTTACATGACAGTGGTAAACTAAAACCCATGCTGGAGGAATGCAATGCCATCATTGAATAAGTGCCAAAACCTCAAACTCTTAACTGTATGGTCTACTGTGTATTTAGCCTTTTTGATAGCAAATACCATGCTGTCTTGAAAATGGTGGAGGTATTTTCAATCTACTAACAGTGGCGTACCGACCGGGGGGGGAAGTTGCCCCCTCTGGCTCGAAATAGCGGGACGATATGGGCCAAAATATGCATTTTCACCCCTCTTTTTCGGGCAATTTTGACCAATTTCAACCTAAATTTTGGCAAAATTAAAATTTTGTGATTTCGCGCTATGCACGAATTTTGTCAAATTCAGACTTAAGTGGAGCAATTCACCGGGACGACGTACAAATTTTGCCCCCTCTGGCAGTACGACTTGGAAATTTTGCCCCCTCTGGATCAACTGCCTCGGTACGCCACTGTCTACTAACATATTTTTTTCAATGATTTGCACATCACATGGATAACACATGGTTATAACATGAACATCACATGGATACCACGTACAGTATGTATATCACATGTGTGTCATATACATGTATGAATGTTATGTATTAATTCTCATATGGTGTACAAAATGTATATTACATGTGTACATGTATATAACATGGGTGTCACATGCATATCACATCACATGTATACATTATTATGGGTATCACATGTATGCCATATGGTATCAAATATTGCACTTCAGGCAAATGGAACTTTTTTTTTCAAGCATGTATCATCATTATGGATTTTAATGTCAACTCACACTATGAGCTAGGGAAATCGCAATTACCTTGGCACAGTTCAGTAGCTTTCATTCACCAGTGTATTAAGAAAATACACCCCTGGTTTTGGGCTATGATATATGACGCCCAGATCACACAAGATCAGTTCATGTCAATATAAGTTCATTTACAACCAACTGAACAGTGTCCTTGGTGGATGAGCATATTGTAACTCATACTGTCAGCAAACCAGGATTAAATTCTAATTTCACCCTTGACTTGTTTGATATGAAAACTAGTCTGCTGACTCTATTGAATCTCAAACTAACTATATTTTTGTGACACATGTATGAAATGTAATCTTTTTGGAGTAAATGTTTTGAATTAGATGAAAATTTGTTACAAATAGCTTCAGAAAAAGAAATCACTGATGCATATCAATTTAAGGTGAGTGACCCAATCATGATCCAATTTTCACGTTTTTTCCTCTCACATGAAAGTATCACCAATTTTCAAGTCACTCACCTAAATATGTAAGGGACATTGCTTGTCATCGCTGGGCGGGAAATACCTCATGTGCATTTGACCTTAAGAGCAAAACCTCACATGTAGTGAAAACATGACAAAACCTCATATATGTAACATTTTTACAAGAGACACCAAAAAAAATTAATTAATTTGGCAATTGCTTGTAAAGCTTGCACAAGAAATATTTTCCCTTTTAAATATATATAGATAATTATTTACTCCCAGATTCTACAATAAACAGCCATATGATTTTCTATCATATTTGGGTTGAAATGCAAACTAGAACCGATGTGACCAAAATGCACATGAGGTTTTAGCACTGGGGCCCACTTTTTACATTTTGGTTTTACATTTGACCTCTCGAGTTACATACGAGGTTTTCCTTGCCGCAACGATGTGTTATTTACTAAGTGTTATGGCTGAGGTGCCCCCTTATCAGGCGCGGATCTAGGGAGGGGGTGCGCACCTCCCGGTAATTCTACAAATTGTTGCAAAATCAGCCCATTTTGGACAAGGTTCAGCCTTCAGCCCCCCGGTAATTTTGACGTTTTTCAAATCCTGGATCCGCCCTGCTTGTGTAACTGAACAGAGTGAGCAGAGCAGGTTTAGTGTATACTGTATAAGTGGAAATTTCCGCGTACAGATATTTTTGCGATTTTATCAATTTTGCCAAATACGTGAGAATTTAATTTCACGGTATTGACATCAATGCAATACAAATCTATTGGAAAAAGTTATTTTTGCGATTTTTTATTTTCACGTTTTTATGTTCGCTCGCAAAATTCGCGAAAATAAAAGCCTCGCGAAAATTTCCACTTATACAGTATGCGTAATCTAGCTGTTTAGATACACAGCAAATGTATTGCAATGGATAAGTGGAGGTGTTAATTTTCATGCTATTAAGGTGCTAGCTTTACTTGTCACCACTTCCCAGTGCCTGGTAGCACAGATATGTAAGATTTAAGTACTACTTGTTTTAGGCGTAGAGGTTAATAATCTCGTATATTTTATTATGTCTTTTAATTTTAACAGTATTTATAGTGTTAACATTTTTCTATTAATCAAATATGCTTCCTTTAAAAATGTTAACACTTCACCCCTATTTCATTCCACAAAATACCACACTTATTAGATTGCCAAACTACCAAACACCACAGGGGAATTTCATGGCTTCTATATTGGGCTGTGTACTACAGATCCCCAAATACCACAAAATACCATGTAGCGGAGCGGCCGAGCCTTGAAAAGTGCTCTAGTTTTCGAGTTACCCCTCCCCACCGTACAACAAAACACAACCACCTTTATTTGAAGGATAAATATATAAGATTTAAGAAAATGATGGTAAAAAAAAAAAAAAAAAAAATTTCCGCGTACAGATATTTTTGCGATTTTATCAATTTTGCCAAATACGTGAGAATTTAATTTCACGGTATTGACATCAATGCAATACAAATCTATTGGAAAAAGTTATTTTTGCGATTTTTTATTTTCACGTTTTTATGTTCGCTCGCAAAATTCGCGAAAATAAAAGCCTCGCGAAAATTTCCACTTATACAGTATGCGTAATCTAGCTGTTTAGATACACAGCAAATGTATTGCAATGGATAAGTGGAGGTGTTAATTTTCATGCTATTAAGGTGCTAGCTTTACTTGTCACCACTTCCCAGTGCCTGGTAGCACAGATATGTAAGATTTAAGTACTACTTGTTTTAGGCGTAGAGGTTAATAATCTCGTATATTTTATTATGTCTTTTAATTTTAACAGTATTTATAGTGTTAACATTTTTCTATTAATCAAATATGCTTCCTTTAAAAATGTTAACACTTCACCCCTATTTCATTCGAAATACCACAAAATACCAACTTATTAATTGCCAAACTACCAAACACCACAGGGGAATTCATGGCTTCTATATTGGGCGTGTACTACAGATCCCCAAATACCACAAAATCCATGTAGCGAGCGGGCCGACCTTGAAAAGTGCTCTAGTTTTTTTCGAGGTACCCCTCCCGCCGTACAACAAAACACAACCACCTTTATTTGAAGGATTAAATCTATACTATTTAAGAAAATGATGGTTGTGGTTGAAATAGTGGTGGCAGGGATGGTATCCTTTTTTGATATATGGTTTTATACTTTCATAAAGGGTTCAGGTAAAAGACTCGGTGTGGGACTGTGATAAAAGATTCTTTGTTTTTAGGAAAAAATGGTGATTTGGGGGCTAAAATTCTATACCCTTTATATATTGTATAAAACAGAACTCTATAATTAAATGTCTAGATTGCCTAGTATTGCCGATGAGAAACTGTTTTTGCTAAAAATTAATAATCTTGATATTCTTAAGTTTTTAAGCTCAAAAACGTGATTTTTTGGAACCCAAAAATACCCCTGCCACCAAATTTTTGGACCACAACCTCATTTTTTAAAATTATTATTACTTAATCTTTCGAATAGAAGTGGTTTGGTTTTGTTTGTACCAGGGAGGGGTTTCGACAATTTTGCAGTCCAAACGCTCCACTATATGTCTTTTAATGTATTTTAAATACAAAATTTTTTTTCTATTAGGACCAATACATGGCAGATCTGTTTATTCATATTAAACAGTTGGTACACTAATTTGTGAAATTCTTAGTTCACGTTACATTAATAGTATTGTCGCAGTGTGCAATAGCAACACACATTGCTTGTTTAAATTGCTAAAAATCAATGAAACATTGTGTTATTGTAGAAAGGGAACCGTAAAACACAATTCAATGAAAAAAAAAATAACTGGGCTTTTATTATGCACCATGCAAAAGATAGTATTTTCAATATATCTAGAAGAGAATACATGTATTTTTAATTACATGTATACTCTTCTTGATATTAATATTAAAATAATAGAAAATAAAAAGTAAACTGAAATATTGCTCAGAAGTCACTGTATTTATCATTAATATTAATGTCAAATTAGATTTTATTCATTTTTACATGATTATTTTTTTAAGTTTTTGTTATTGTTCATGATAAATGCTTAAGGTAGCACTTTCTGACCCTAAGAAATATTTCAGTTCTCATTTTGAATATTTAGATGCAAAACTCTTCTAGATGTTTTGAAAATGCCACCTTTTGATGCGCAAAACACAAGGTTTCTGCAACCTCTATAATTTTTTGTTTTGTTTTGTGTGTCTTATTACCTCTGTTGATAAGAGTATTTCATTGATATTTAGGAGAACCTAAAGAAAAATTTTGTTGATATCCTGTTATGTTCTCTGAACATTATTGAGTGGCATTAGCTCCACAGGTAAACTCTGCAACATTACATCTTGCAGCTGCTGTGTAAGCAGTGAATAGCCTTGGGCAAAAGCACCAATGTATGCAGAGATGAATAGGACGTATTAATTTCTGGACAATGCTCAAGGAACAAATATATGAGTGTAGCAGCAAAGAAGTGACCATTCTGGATTCATTCTCTTTGGGGTTATGGATATTTATTAAATGCATTTGTTTTTTACCAATGATTTGTTAATTTTAATGTTGAATTATAGGCTGACTCGGAGATGAGGGCATACTCAATTTTCAAAGAAATCATGTTTTTTTGCATATACATAACTCTAAAGCACAAATCGAAGTTCTTCATATAGAAAATTACAACTTTGTTATAAAATTCTGGATCTGGAATTTTTGTTATACACAGTATCTTATGGCACTGTTATACTGTGCATTAATGTTTACTGCATGAAAACGAAAAAATCCAATTCATCTCTAACTTTGGAATTTTAGCATTTTAGGTGACTGTCTTTAGTTCGGTGACTATTTTTAATTACCACACACACAAAAAAGTCACAATCTCTGAGTCAGCCTTTAATGCTGTAACTTTTTCCATACAATGCACGTTGTACACTTTGCTATTATTTAGTATTGTAAGTTTTATTGTCGGGACAAATTATGTCAATACTTTTGCATCGATTAATCAAAGCTTATTTGCTATTCACAAAGTCAAAAGCCAAATAATGAAATATTTTTAAATCACATTTTGTTTGCAACAAATATCACCTATTTCTGTCCTGACTATAATCACTATGAGCTAGTACATCTCATTTCCTTGGGCACATTCAGTCGCTTTCATTCACCATGTATTAGAAAAATACACACCTGTGTTTTGGGTGGATATAGATGCCCAGATCACACACGGTCATCATGTCAATGTATGTACAAGTACAACCACTGAACTTCGGGGGGTGTCTTGGTAGATAGCTTAGTGTAACTCATAGTGAATGCTTTATTCTTATTTAATATCTTAAACATTCAATTTAAATAATTTTGTCTTTTAAATCTTTTTAATCGGTACTTAAGAAGAAATTTTGGTGAAATTTCATTTGCCTTTTCACCAAATGTATCATATTATAATAATGCTATATGAAAAAATGGTGACTTAACATATGTTGTATTTTCAACTTTAATTGAAGGGTCACTTATTTATTTTTTGAATGTCCTAATTTGTTATCAACTATATTTACAACATGGTGCCTCATTTTGTGCTGAACTTTTGAATACCTACCACAGTACATTCTGCCATACCTAGTTTAATCGTGTTGTACGTACTGGTCAGGGCAGCCGCAGGGGGGGTGGCAGTGGGGCGGCCCGCCCCCGGAATTTTCAAAATTTTGGGATTTTTTTTATTTTTTGCGCAAAAAATTAGGGGTTTTTTAACCAAAATGATTTCTTTTGTACTGTTTCGCCCCCCCCCCCATGATGTGTTCGCCCCTCCTAGGATTTTACCCTGGCGCCGCCCCTGGATACTGTACCTGGTATTCCTTCAAACTGCATTCAGTATTGACAGTGGTAGAAATTTAAACAGTTAAAGCAAAAACAATATGTTTTTAAAGGTTAAATGTTCAAACAATTTTTTGTTGGTGAATACAATGTCAATACCATTCTTTTGAGTCTTAAAGTGATTAATTCTACTGTAACATGTATATTGAAATAAATTTGAATTAAATCTGAATTCACAAACCTAGGATGGAAATTATGTGGTTTAGTGATCTTTGTGTGAAAATTGTTAAATGGATTAGCAGCGATAATGCGAGAGAATCGAAAAAAATGTGGAAATGCATGTTTTTAACTTATAAATCAGGTATAAGTGTGTACAATTCCATATAACTGCTTTAATGTAGAAAAAACACCAAATAGTGAAAAAATGAAGAATTTGTTGAAATTTGTCATACCGTCTCCAGCAAATAGCGTTTCAAATCTGCACTAACAGCTGATTCTGGTTTACACCAGTACAGAATAAACAATGATCAATAATGTTTGTGTTTGTGGTCAAACTATATTGAGCATGGTGCACAATATCACAATGAAAATCTGTGATATTCACCGGGAAAGGCTTTTTTGATCTGAAGTATGAATTTTGATACGCACATATAGAAATTATAGAATCGGATAAAAAGTAAAGTGCCTTGTCTTTAATGCACGGATTTCAAGCCAACCACTTGCAGGTCATGTTTGCATATCCATGCCGGTAACAAAAATATAAAAATATGAATTTTGATGATTTTTTCAATGTTCCAGATTAGCAAATTGCTGCTAATCCCTTTAATACATGAAACCTGTTAACCTGTGATTTTAATAGTGAATTTCAGTAAGTGGGTGTTTATAATAGACTTATCTTAAAGAGACACTGGCTTATTTTCAACAAATATAACATTTCCTTAATTTGCTCTCAAATGATAGACTAAGATCTAGGGAGAACAAAACACATTTACACACAAAAATGCTTTATCCTAATACATAGATTACGGTACCTGAGACTTCCAATTTGTTTATTTAAATACGTGTTGTACCGCAAATGTTAAAATTCACTCATTCAATGAACATCATAGGCTTATATTAATTGCTGCTATACATTCTAATGTGTAGTTTCTTGTGGTTTAACACTATGAATAATAACTAATAATATGCATACAGAGTGAATTTAAAAAAAAATGTTCCTGAAAAAAAAACAGACTTTGACATTTACTCAACTGTGACACAGTTGATGTTTTCATGACCTGCATATTTTCGACTTTCTATGCTGAAAAAATGAAGGAATTTGGTGAAGAAATGAGGTAGATATGAAAGATTTTCACGGCTGGATCAATTTTTTCTCCATTTAAGAGTTTTACAGTTTAAAGTGGGGTTTTAAGTTCCATTTATTTTGTCTGAATATGGTTGACAATCTTCTGACCTTTGCTGTGCAAGAGTAAATTGCGATAGTAATCAGATTCAGTACATTTGATGACAATCAGTTGAAATGAAATGTATCCATTTTACACATGTTAATCATTTCAAAAAGCAATATTTCTTGGTCGAGATAGTGAAAACAAGATCTCTTTCATAGCTTATTCTCTTACTTCTAGCTTCAAGTAGCTCAAGACCATATTGCATAATTTGGAATAACTTAAATGACAATTCTTCAAATTCAAATGTATAAATCGATATTGAAGGTAGACTTGAAGAACTGAACTAAGAAAATATCAAGGGGTGCAAACCGCAGGACTGAAAGAAATATTAAAAGAATTTCTTTAATTCTGCTGTCATAATTAAAAAGTGTTATTGTTTAAAATGTTGCTTACAGTACCAATATGAGCTTTATGAGAGGTTTACATTTTGAGTTAATGAATAGAACAGTTAACACGACGTCCACTTCTTTGTTGCCTGCGAATTTCCAGTTCCTGCGAATCGTTATATGGCCCATAGTATAAAACTGTAACAGATACAAGGCCCAGTTGTGTACAGTCAGGCGACCATTTCAAGATACCAGGCCCTAAACATGTTTACAAACATGCGTTTAACTGGTCTATAGATTTGCTTAGTAGAAAAATTAAGCCTCACATTCTCAAGCAGTATACAGCAAGAATTAAAGAAAATTTATAGTTACCTCCTCAGTGTGGCAACCCCGATATTACATCATGTATATAATTCTTTGCCAAGCTCAATAAGCTCCATTTACACGTAAGGTTGAAAAAGTTTTTAAACTAAATGACTTTGTGAACTGGGTAAAAACAATATCAAAGTGTTTTTAGAACAGTGAATTTTTGTGGAAAATTGTTTATATTCCAAAAACAAACCTCTTATCCAAAATACTTTCTCTATCAAATTTGTTTTAAAATATGTCAGTGTCAATAAAGTTTCATCTGACGAGTTGAGGGCAATACATCAGCAAGAACTCTCATCCAAAAGCTGTTTGAAGTATTTTAAAACAGTGCTGTTGATCCATAAAGTTTTTTTCTGATCCATCCTTTCATTTTGTGCAATATTTTGTGCAAACAATTGTGAAAAACCTTAAAAACTGTACATATAATTTTTGAAAAAATGCTTATGTTATATGACTTTTAACATGCCAGTGCCTCAATAAGCAATTTAGGAAGAATCTCAGTGACCAATACGAGGGAACCGTGTATCTGTTCATTTAACAATGTGGTTTACTGGTATATTCCATTGGATGGGAGAGAAACAGGGATAACCACGGAAATCTTTCATATCTACCTCATGTCTACACCAAATTCCTTCATTTGTTCAGCAAGTGTTGTTTTCCACCGGTACTTGATGGGGGGTCTTTTTGCGAAATTGGCCAGGGGTTCTTATCTCAAGTAGAGAAACACAAGAGACATAATATTTTTTTTTTCCCGAAGAGGAACTTTAACGTGCTACCTTTCGACACGAAATAGAATTGCCAATAACTTTTAATACATGTAGCTTTTAAGAACTGAACAGAAATAAACAAATCCCACATAAACTTCTGATGAATAACAAAATTCTCACTCAATAAGCAATTTTTCACACTGTAAAACTAATAAAATGTTATAACAAATATTACAATTAACCATTTGTTGGGAATGTCAATTGAAAATTTTGCACATTATAATGAAAACGAATGAAATGCCATCCCAATTTCTTTCTGAATATCAGTGACCAAGCAAATAATGGCGTTATAAGTCGGTCCACCCCGTATGTATCGGACAAAGCACTTCAGATTCCCCTTTTTTATTTGGAAATGCAGAGCCATTGTTACTGTCCATGCAGTGAACAGATTTCAGGTGTTATCACCGCCAAGTTTAGATTGAGCTGGCTCGTTCGCGATTAGAATGAACTTTAAAGTTCAATAATCTTGACTGTATAATTCATTCAAAAAGGAAATGTGAACAAACTCATGGTAGATATGTTGCTTGGTAAGCTGTGACCTAACATCTTGGTGCAGAACCAAGATCCATAACTTATTGCTGGACGTCATCTCTATTAAATTTACCACCGCGTTTTTAGAAGAATACAAAAGAAGGGGTCTAGCGACCTATGCTAACAACGCGGTAAATTGAATAGAAATGGGTTTACGCGGCAAGTTACTGTTTCTGCCCAAAGATGTTAGGTCACAGTCTGTCAAACAACTTTCTTTCATGATTTTTGTTCATAAAATATATTATATGGTCAAGGGTAATTGAACGCACAGTAGAAAGCCCAATGTTGGTTTATTCGTGAAAGAGGACATTCTTGCGCTTAGCTTCACGAAAAAAATAGCACCTTAAATTGCACCTTAAATCTTTGCAACTGCATTGGTAATAACAATGGCTCTGTACTTCATATCTTTAAATAGACGTGTTTCAATATTATTTTAGAGTAAAGAGAAAACATTCTCTAAGTCCAAGGTTTAAAATACGCGTGTTCAACAATACGTAAATGTATTGAAACAAATCACTATCATATACGGTAAACATAATTGCATTCAGCATATGTATTAGGGGAAAGAAATTGTGATATGACTATTCATTTTCAAACAAAATTTGGAGCTCATATACCCAAGAGTAATTTGAAAGGCATAATATTTAATAATCTGTGCAAAAATCAGTTACTTCGCCGATATGCGTAATCAAAGTCCCTATGCAAGCATCTTTCGATCAATTTGATCCCATTGCCTCTACAGACCTTCATGGATTAATGTCACTAGGTGGAAAGCAAACAAGACAGTTAGGGAGCGGTCATTATTTATGCCAGGGGGAATGGAGGATTTCAACTTTTTTTCGGCAAACATTTTCGCGTTCCCCCCTCGCTCCCGTTAAAAAAATTCACACTCCCCCCTTGATCATGCTGATTTCCCCATTTAAAAGTTCATGTTCCCCTCTCTCTCTTACAAAAATTTTTCGGGTTCCCCCCTCAAAACCTCCATTCCCTCCTGGCGTAAATAATGACCCCTCCCTTAGTGAGAAGCAGTCATACAAGCTGGTTTCTCGTTCTTCAAACAAGCGTCTACCCCCACCCACTTCAGTAGCGGAAATGGGGAACTAACCAAATTGCCAAACTGAACCCCCAAACTGCCAAATTGACTCAATTTGACCCGTACTTGACCGTGAGCCTCACCTTATTTGTATGGTGATACCTTTATGATTGGGGGTGGCGGGGAGGACCGCAATGTGACCGCACATCCCGTTAGTCCGCTATTTTCATCAGTGGATGTCCCGGTATACAGGGTGTCCAAAAATGGTGCAAGGCAAAAGCACCCTCGTAGGAGGTGAAACAAAATTAGTGACGTGATATTTACATCATGCCATCAACGAAGTCTTAGCTTTTTTAATACGGTTTACAGCATCCGATTTGGTCGTTGCAATCCAGAGATATGGCTAATATTCTAAGAGAGGGTGAAATACCAATGTGCCACTTTTCACAGAATGGGATAACTTTACATAATCGAATGATGCACGTTGATAGGACGCGTTATTGATTCAAAAGAATTTTTGAAGAAATCCACAATTATATTGCTTTATCTTTTTTTTTTGTTACTTCATATCAATGCTTCTTTTTATCAGTAAACGATGTAAAGTAACTTCATAAATAAAGAACATAAAAATAGAGCACACCCAGCTGGAAACATATAGCCATTATCAAACAATAATAATCTTCTTGCATAAATAATAATATATTTTATTGAAATTTTCTGGAAAACTAGGAACTTCTATTCTTGAATTATTGAAAATACAAATAACCATAGTTCTGTAATCAAATTGAAATTGCACATGACTATTATGATAATGGAACTCTTTCGATGTGCAGTTGCAGGTTCTGAAATAAAATCCTAAATCAATAAGCCCTATCTTCTTATCAGCATGATGCTCTTTGTATCCCGTTCTGTGGAAAGTGGCACAATTGGTACCGCACCCTCCCCCGGGGACCCTCTCTTAGAATATCAACCATATCTCTGAATTGCAACAACCAAATCGGACGATGTAAACGGTATTTAAAAGCCAAGACTTCACTTGTGTTAAGATGTAAATATTACGTCAATATTTTATATTTTTTCACCTCCAACTAGGGCGCTTTTACCTTGCATATTTTTTTTGTGGACACTGTAATGTTTACTTCTGTATGACCTTCAGCATCATTAGCGCTCTAGTTTTGAATACCGGCAGGTTCCGGTTTTGCTTTAAAACAGTTTAACCACATCATAATAGCGTGACTAAAGGTACGGCATTACTGTCAACACAAAATGAGAATTATTCAAACACAGCAAGATAAATGTGTTTGCTCAGACATTTACACGGGTATTGAATGCTTTGGAAACACAAACTGGTTTATACACCAATCCGATTTCGAACATTCCAACACCTCAATGGCAGCCATAGCTGGGGTGCATCCTGCTTGATTCCCCAAAAGTGCAGATTAAGTGTAGCTTTTGAATTATTATTAATTCAAGCGTGGTACAGACGTACAAAAGATTTGGGTAGGTTTGGGTTGGAGGCCCCCAGTAACGGCGGACTCAATTCTGACCATCATTTTGCTGGTCGGATTTGTCTATAAGTGCGAGTAAAAAATGGTTTTATTGCCTTTACGCTGATTTAAAGGAACTATATCAAGTGATTTGCTAAAATCAGAAAATCGAAAAAAATATTAAAAAGAAAGATTTTTGCATTTCTGTAACAAGCATGGCTATCCTCACATAACCCTACAAGTGATAAGACTGAAAGCACCTAATAGGACAAAAATCATACATTTTCGTCATTACTGTTCATACGAGCACGTACTGCAAAAGGTAATTGAATAGACCTTGAATGGCGATTCCGATCTTTGAGCAATGTTGTTTTCTTCCTGTTGTTCTGTTAAGGTTTCAGCTGCCAAAAAATAATTTAATGAGAAATCACGGATTGTCCTTTAATATAACGCTCATTCTGCAAATTTCAAATATTTTGAATCTTTCGGAGTGAATTCAATGATAGTATCGCTGAAATTAATAAGCTAAAATAGTTCTTTATTAGTAAATTCAAGTAATATGTTGTTTGGGTTACACAACCCTTGAAGTTGGGTAAATTTTGATTTCAAGACTGGTCCATGACCTTATTTTGTTTTGTTCGCCCTTAAAGGTCCATGGACCGATCGCTATTAGGCCTCATTCCCAGCGATCCCAGATTTTACCCGGAAGTAAGTGGTAAAAATGTTGTATCAGAGAAAGCTACTAGTTTTTCTAATTTACCCTGTGAATCTAGAGCCAAAGGATGTTTGCTTTGGAAGGATGACGGCGAAAATATGTGCCCCAATTTGGTAGACCAATATTAATTTTACACAGTACTTATGGGGCTTACAAAATCACGTTTTTTTTTAGGCTCTTCGCATATCAAAACGGATTGGCACTTTCGGCGCGAAAACTTTATCAGATGGGGTTTGGTGTGAGGCCAAAATTATCAAGATGAAAAACGTCATATCACTTAAATCGGACAATCCCTTTAAATTTCGCTGCCAAATTGGGGTGGGGGGGGGGGGGTATGGGGTCTGAAGCAGCGAACTTTGAAAGATTTTTCTTAATTTCCTAAATAGTGGTAGGCCTATTACATGTTATATATTCAATATTGTAGCCCATGTCACAAAGTTTTAAAATCCATGAAAATTTTGCCTCTGGTTGTCATGGTAATACGTAAGGCCTCTGATTGGATAAACACCGAAACGAATTAACTAAATAACTAAACATGCTATGGACAAAACTTGGGTGACATGTGCATGAGGTAAATACGCAGTGAACCATGAAGCCAAATTTTTGATTTACCGGTGCCATGGCAACGCCATCGACCAATCGTGTAATTTCATTGCGTATTTGATTTGGACATAATTTTGACAATCGGACTTCATTGTTCACTAGCCCTGATTTGGCTAATATATGTGCCCAAATTTTATGTTCATAGCAGTAGCGTTTTATAGTTACGTTCGTTTTCGTTTTGGAGTTTGCGTCTTTTTAACGAAAAACGAGTATAGACCTCGAAACAAAATTGAGGCGCTTTGATGTGTAATATGGAATTATTTTTTTAAATTTCATTTTTACTGAATTATCATAACTTATTATGAAAGAATCATCGAAATATGTGCATCCATTGTACTGTAATTAATTTTAAAAATTTCGTAAAATATCGCAGGGTGAGGGAACAATTAAAATCCATTCAAATCACTTACCCAGTGAAATTTAATTGCTTTAAATATGGAAAGGATAATAGGAGTATTTTTACTTCAACTTAGTCAAAATAAAGGTGTTAAATAGTTCTAAATAATATTTCTTTTAAAATACTTAAAATATAATCCCTTTAAATTTCACAGGATAAACTATAGGAGATGGTGCACTTTGGCGAATTTTGCGTACACTGCTTGACTTTGGTCCGCAATATCTCGGGAACCGAATGTCCGATGGCGAGCGAATAAAAAGCATTTTGTAGATTACAATCTACACAATTTAGCCATTGCATTATCTCATTTTCTTAATTGGAACAATTTTTTATCACATTCAGACCCCATACCCCACCCCTTAATTTTACTATAGACAGATATCTAGCCAGATCAAGATCGAAAATGCTGCCCTAATCCAATTGTAAAATCAGGAATCTATGTTACTAAAAATGAGATTGACTGCGAGTCTGTCAGGCCGGCTATGCGTTTCGTTATGGTTTAACATATGGGGCTAATATTTGGCATTTTTGTTTGCAGGGTTTTAGAGTGACCCAAAAGGTCAAAGGTCATCTGGAGGTAAATTTGCGTAGAAATGCCCTATGACCACCAAATTTGGTCCAAAGGACCGCTGACCTGAGCACAGAACAAATCTGAGGTTTAAGGGTCACACACATAGGTTGAAAGTCATACCCCAGCAAACATTTCTGTAATGGCCCAATACCGGACCTGTAGGGCCTAACATTTGCCAAAGTGGCCCATTGTCGGTTTGCCGGTAAAATGAGCCAGACCCAAAGGAATTTTCCACAATCGGCCCATAATATGAATGGGCCAATGAAGTTTTAATACCCGTTTGCACATTGGTAGACTTATGGCCCAAAACATTTTGCCGGAACTGACCCATTATTGAGCCTGTCAGTAAGAGCCCCATACAGCTTGAAGGGGCCCTGTAAATAGCTATATTGGCCCAATTCTGACCCATAATCAAATTGTTGTGGGCTCATTCTGACCCATATGATTGGCATTATATCGGCTATTCTAAAAAAAGTGACTCCACTTCAATTTGAAAAATTGGAAAAACAAAGTCGCACAAAAAAATCTTTATCATACATTTTTTATTAGCTAACATATAAACATCATGGAACAACAAAAGCTATGGACATATTTATATTTTTATATTTTTACAGTTGAACTTCCAAATTAAGTTGTGTTTTCCGTGTTTTGGGGCCTTGTATATTACGTTATCCAATATGCATCTCGGATAAATTTTGATTTCAAAAGAAGTCTTAATACTTGAATTCATGAATTCTTACTTAATGGTGCGAGACATATCAGAAAAGCTTATGGCGAAAGTAATTGCTGATATGAGACAAACATGTACTTTTATAACGGCAGTCTTTCTTTAAGTCTATTTTGTGTTTTTTATCAATTTTACGAAAATTTTCAAAACAAGACAAGGTCTTTTTTTCAATTCTGATAGTAACCTGGTTTTCTGATGGCTTAAATTTATTTGCCTTTCTTTGATAAGCATATTTCAAACCTCTTTTAAAATTCAATTATCACTTGCATGGGATACGATGTAAATCTCTTCTAATATCATTCGTTTTCAAGAGGTTGGTATGGATAACGTATATACATCACTAAATGCAGTAAATAAACGCATTTTCTAAATCCACTTTCAACATGCCAAAATAACTACAGTGAATACTTAAAACAGGTTGTTTTTTTGCCAAACGATGACAAAAATGTATCTTCCAAAATTTTCCAATTAGATTAATTTGTCCTTTTATAAAATCAAATTGTAAATTAATACTTTTCCAAAGCTAGTGCTTTCACTCCGCAGTAAGTTCTGTATAGTGTCTCGAATTGTGCGTTCATATACCGATCCGTGTCATATTTGTAATCACTTTGGGCCGTATTCTCAAACGATGTTTAAAATAAACGGTGGTTAGGCCTAAAACTGTGGTTAGCTAAACGCACTGTTTAAAAAACCGCAGGTTAAATATTTTAACAAGTCGTTTAGCTAACCACGGTATTTAAACGCCGTAAATCTTCGCCATATAACATACGTGCATGTGAACAATAATTGTTTACATGTCAGACAATGCTTTTCCGTAGTTTGTAAATGCAATGGCAGAAGCCCACGGGTAAATTTTCAAGAATGTCGCGTATGCGTAGGGAGCGTTAGAATTGCTAACCGGATGGAGAAAAACACCGTGCCTATTTAAAACTGTTTGGTCAAAAAACCATAAATCGGGTCGCAAGTTGGAAATGACAATTGAAAAAAATGAAATTCAACAAAACAACTTTTTTTGTTTTTATTAATTCATACATGAAAGACAGTACCCACCCTCAAAGTTTCTTTTTGAAAAATATACCAACATGTAATCTTGCGACGTTTTACTTTTCACACACCTTCCACTTTAAGTCTTGTATTTTCATTAAGTAACTTACTTATCATTGACTTAACAATAAAATGAAGATTCAATCACAAAGGAACACAGTAATACCTCAATGCCGGTTTATTAATTACGGACTTTATGTAAGTTTTTTTATTTCTAGGTAGTAAATACTATCCATGTGAATTCTGAAAGTTATTTTGGGCACTTTAAAACTCCTTAAGTTGAATCATTTAGATCAAATTTAATACACGTTATCTTTTTTGTTTCTTGTATTTTTATGATGTTTTAACCTTCCCTTAAGTTGGTCTGTTGCGTGCAATGATGCATTTTTTTGCTTGCTCTCACATTGGCTATTCATATACAATTGAATGATCAATTTCTATGAGATGTACATGACGGACCAATTAATGTAACGTATGTTATCATAACGTAAGTTACACATTCAATGCTACTGCCCTACATGGTGAATATCGATGAAGTTAAATCATATTAATGTTTTCTGTCTAATACATTGATCATTTCCAATGAAATTGTAAGATTTCTCCTTCAATGGGTTAGGTATCATCTACGAATGAGTAATTTTCTGACGGTCTTTGAATTAATTCGACAATAAAATAATCCGTTAAAATTATTATTTTTTTTTCTCATGGCATTACCAATGTCAATATGATATTCCTAATTAAAATACCCTACCAAATCATCAATTGTGTCGAAATTATATCTGCATGATATGCCAGATTATTTTTGGCATTTCAATATGGGATTTGTGTTGTACCTTGTAAGAAGTGTTGGACAAGGGTAACATCAGTTTTCATGTGATTTTAATCAACTACTAGATAACCTTCTAGGTCCAGATATCGCATTTTTACTTAAAAAAAAAAACGCTATATAAATACATACCATTAAACCGTCTTTCTTGAATCATTTGGGGTATTTGCTTTTACATAATTGCATATTTTTCCCCAAATGTCAACTTTTTTGATTATAATGTATATAATTACTTTGAGGAATCGTAAACCGAACAATCTTTTCAAATGGAAACGTATAGACTAATAAAACATCCTGTTGGCTGATCTTCTCCATTTATCAAAAGCATAAAGTGCAGAAACTTTTTCATATCATTAACAGCTACTAACAAATTTTGTTTGCAACCATTGAACAATTGAAATACCAGTAACGTATGTTCATGGCAGACGATCAACAAAACCCCCTTATTCAATACCCTTGCAAGGTAAAGCATTATGTTCTGTTTGCCGTAACTAAAAAGGCAGGACGGCCGGTCTTTGTTTTGTTTTTTGAGAGTTAGATAAATAATGTTAAATACTAAAAATTCATCGCTTTTTTTTTCAAAAAAAATCTAAAACATTCAAACTTTAACTTCACACTTTATATGATTTATATTTCTGTTTTAACCCATGCTCCCATGTTTCTCAGAAAAAATACAATGGATTGGTGAAATTTGGTGGAAAAAAAATAAAAAAAATTTTTTACTTTTATATTTTTTTTTTAAAGAAATAAAAAAAGCAAAGAAGTCAAAAAGTTTTTTAGGTCGGTTTGGTTTACGTACAAACAACCATATTTAACACTTAAGCTTCTGCAGAATCGTATTGTTTATACAACACTATTTCAATCACTTCCGACGCAAACCAAGTTTTTAGCATCAGGAATTTAAGGTATATCTCAAGTTTCAATTAACCTTACACATGATGGCAGCATAGGCCTGTTTCAAACAATCTATTCAACCATAAACGTTGCAATCACCTTTGAAATGGGCCCGGAACCTACAACCGTATGATAGTCTTAATCTTTGATTCTCACGATTAATTGAATTAATGCAATTCCGTACATATTAGCTCATTTTGTTTTTATCATGCCAGCCTGGTCTTTTCTTATCCTAAAGAGCCTCTTTGATAGACCTTTCGAAGGCTCTATCTTGCATAGGATCTCCTTGTAATGTGACCCACAATCATCTTTTGCATTCGGGTCGCCATTTTTAAAACGAAATAGAAAATAAGACGCAATGATTAAAGTTGTTAGTAAATGTCATTATAATATTGCCAACTTACGTTAACTTTTTAACTCTATGTAACAAGCAATTCCGAAAATAATAGAAAAACACCCTCTCATTACGTAAGTATACGTTTTATATTTCAAAATAGCAACATGTATACAAAAACCTTCGTAGTACAAGAGTATAACACAACCGATTCGCTGTTATATTTGTGAAACCTACGTTCCACATGTTTAAAAGGCATCCCTAATAGGTCCATTTTTACTAATATATGATTTGACACTTGCTGAAAACAATTGTTAAATTAATCTCCTTGAACGTCATTATTGCCGATTGTTTTAATAATACTTAATATCCTAGAAAAACACATCACCAAAAATCTAGTTTAAAAACGAAACGTACGTGCATGATTAATGCAACTTACGGTAACAAATTTCGACTATATTATGTCTATATTGCACTGTAACATATATCAAGTGACATGGTTGTCGTTTTGAACCCGAGTTACCGTATCCAAAGAGTACCATTACATTCCTTGATACTAAAAATTGTTTTACTTTATTTAGCAGTTAAAAACAGATATTTTCCTTTCACGTGCAAAATCGTGTATATCTTTCAGCTGATTTCGAACATGTTTCACATTAAAATCCGTCATTATCGACTTCTCACGTATGTCAATGAGCTGCGACCATTATGCGCTTCATAGTTTCGATCCAGCGACAGAAGAGGGTAGTCGGGTACGCTAAAATTTTGATTTAGACTGTTTTTGAAATAATTAGTAACTTATGTTCTATCTTGTATGTTTCATTTAGGGTCCACGGCCTCCAATTAATATGGTTAGAAATGCAACTGAAATGATCTAAATGAAGGTCATTAGGGGTATAGCTGCTTCTAAATGATAACTGTATTAAAAAGCTACTCTAAAAAACTACCTTTCATTAGGGTGTTTTGAGGAACGTATGTTTCATTTCTTACCTGCCAGTGTTTTTTGGGCTGTAATTTAATCTTGACGCCCTTCCGATTTTACTACACATACCTGATGGCAGTAATACCTCGCCTGTCGTATGACACCACCCAGAAATATAAGTAAGTAAATTAGCTAATTTTCTCATCTGTAACAACGCAGAATCATCATTATACTGTATGTGGTAACCAGGTTTCACTTAGGTGTGCTACATAATAAATCATTATTTTATGAGGCCAAATTAATCACTCTATCAATCTAGTGCCTATTCCAATACATTATGACTAGAATTTCATTGATAAGATATGCGGTCAAATTAATTATTGCAATCTGAACAAACATGACATGAAATGAAACTATTTTTATTTGCGACATGGTGTTTTGACTAGAACTCGTAATAACCAACTTTTCTTAGGTTGAAATCTACCATTCTAAGAACCAAATGTCATATACTTTTTACTTTTTATGTTACGAATTCATTTAAGAAAGAATTTTGTGATTTAAAGGGTGATGAGTTTTAGTTAAAATGTGAACTTTTTTTTTTTAAACTTTTCTTTTTTTTTTTTGAAAACGTGAACTTAATTCATGCGACGCGGTTTTTTCCAACTTGCGCCGATTTAATGGTTTTGACCCTTTTATGTCGTTGTGTCGCACTTGCTATCATTCAATACTATAACAGATACTCACGAGCATGAAAATAGAAGCAAAGGAAAAATGGACGAGAATAAATCAACTGAGGACTCGGAAAAGAAAGATAAGAGAAATACAGGAGACAACTGGTCTAACCACGAGTATCACATATAGCTGAAATTATCAGGCATTTGATGAAAAGTTAAACACGCCTGAAAGTGACAGGAGGAGATTTTTTTAGGATAAGAATATCTCTCAAATTTCACTGGATCAGTTGTAGACCACCTACCGAGAACGTTTCGAAGGTTTATTGGACAAACAGGTGCAAAGAAAACCGCAAACCTTGTTTTGAACTTGCATGCTATCGTAATCGTTCCCCATAGAAAACCATGCTTTGACTTTCTGTCGTGCACGACAGAAACTACTAAATCATGGGTTGGTACATTTACTGCACCCACTTTGTCTGCTCCCAGTTGAATTCAGGAGCCTTGACGGAATAAAGTGCACGTGATACTGTACTTTATTCCGTCAAGGCGGCTGAATTCAACTGGGAGCAGAAAAAGTGGGTGCAGTGAATGTACCAACCCCTAAATCATCATCTTATTACATAAAGACGGCGTATTCGGCTTATTCATTTCAGGTGTGATCTAATACATTGGTAAGCATGCCAAATATGTAAAAAACCGGGGTTCGAGAAAAATTGGGGGCGCTTCTTCCTGGAAATCTCATGTCTCTTTAAACTACCCCGGACCAAGTCTAAGCTTAACAACGTTTTAGACATGTTTAACGATGTTCGGCTAAAATTTAAACAGCGTTTAAAGTTAACCATGCTTTGAGAATTGCATTTATTTTAGCGGGCGTTTAAATGGCGATTTAACCAGTGATTAGCGTTAAACATCGTTTGATAATACGGGCCTTTATATTTATTTGAAATCGCATTATTCCCACAGAGCAGCGGCTGCCATTTTCTCTTTCCTTTTCTTGGCTGGGGACTTCTTTGTAGAATCACAGACATATTTCCTTCATTTCTGTGCCTCAGGTTTGGTAAATTCAGCTGTTATTATATAATATTTCTGGTCAGATGGTCAGATTATAACCTATTATTTTAGAACAATGGTATTTTAAATAGCCGTCACTGAGGTCCATAGGCCTATTCATTTCCCTTAGCCTATCTATTAGTCGCGGAAAGTCAGATTAAAAAAAAATTCTCTGTTTCTATCATTCAGACAAATTCTATAATAGTCATGACCTTGCGAACGAGGATTGTATCAACAAAATGTTTTAAATCGGCCCTAAAACTTGACATACGCCCCATCTGTTTTTGCGTACACAGCAAGATTCCTACTCACGGTGTAACCCAGAGCTTAGGCTACTCCATGTGTACTCTTAGCTCTACTCGAAGGGTACCCCCTTGATACATTATTGATGCAGTGCCTACAACTAAGTACTTGCGAAGTACACAAGCCACTGGGTGAATAGCAGCTGTTTACTTAGCAGTACCCATCCTATAGTGTACTCTACAGTTGCCTGCTAGGTGACTAACAGGTACCCATGTAAGCCACCAGTAGTGGAGTACCTCTGCAGCTACTCCACGGGAGTACCTTCACAGGTACTGCCCTACCGGCTGCCTAGTAGGCAGCACTTTGGACCATTGAGGGCGCCAAACATTCTATTGTTGTTTACGACTTTCTGATCATTTTCAAGCTTAGTAACATCTATATTTGAGTTGAGCATCACCAAAAACCCTTATATGTGACATTTTGTGTAAAAACATATAACATATGTGACCAAAATGTTAATGGATAAAATTACTACAATAATCACACAGAGCTCAAAGCTCATTAGCATGGGAGTACCCATGCAGGTACTCCAGCATGGGGTGACTAGTGGTTAGGCTACTGCGTGTGTACCTAGGTGGATGATTACCCCCACTTTTGCGGCCGGCGATGTGGTACCCATGCAGGTGGGTACTCCATGGCTACTTAACAGCTACTTCACAGGTACTTCCATGAAGAAATTGGTTGTGTATATTACGTTATCGCATGCACGAGGCACTAATGTGAAACTAAAACCCTCATAAGCACACCTAATAGCCTGTGTACATAGCCCGTGTGCACACTGTATGACATACGGCTGTATATTATATTATCACAAAGTGCACAAAACAAGCACAATGTGTACCCTACAGTGTGCATATTATTACACAAAAGTATTTGGGTAAAATCGGTTAAAGAAAGTGACTATCGTACCTTATTTGGTGCAACAATTCTCAGCGATACTTCTAGGAGCAATGGCAGAAGCGTAAAAATGACCTAAGACGTCAATAGAAGACTCCTGTATTTTTCGTCTTCGTTTTGGATAACGTAATATACATAACGTAATATACATTTTGATGTATTTCATTGTCTAATATTTAGACGACTGCGTGTAATCCTGGTTATTCCGACTAATCAAGGTCAGGGTATGTGTGCCTATAACCAAGTATATCTTTTAGTAGTCTAGACTCTTGCTTAATTTAGATTTGCCTATAGCGTAATATACAAGACGCATTAAATTTTGGAATATAAATTTTTATCGAGGCCAAATTTGCAACCAAGCATTTTTGATGTTATGGCTTACCAATGTATGCATATTTTTGCCTTTGATCTATGCAAAAAGTACTGTCATTGCAGTTATTTTTTTCAAACAAATCCAGTTACTACATTGATAACGTAATATACAATGATTTCGCGGAATCAATATATTGTCTTGTAGCTTACCAAGAAATTCTATCAGGAAAAATAACTATCATATATCATTGATGCATTTTAAGAAATAAAACTACATGTATGAATAAAACATTTGATTTTTGAGATAAATGTAGCATTGTAAAATACGTACATAGAGCTACGGAAACACCATTTTGGATGTTTTTAGGTCTTCAAGGAGCAAAATGACTGAGATAATGTCTTGATATTTAAAGTATAGAAAACTATATATGTCCATGTAGAGCTCGCAAAGTAGTAACAGAACATTAACACTGTTGCTTATTTTAAGCAAAACACACAGATTTTTGGATCAAAGAACGAAATAACTCTACTGGAGTCACTTTTTTGTGAATGGCCCATATCAGTCCGCCATAACATGTGGACTGCACTAGTTTTATTAACAGATCAAAATAAAGACATGCACTAGTCATTGACAAAAATGAATCAATGGTAATTAGATATTGAAAAAGTAAAAATATGTAGGCCTGGTTTGTTATGTTAAACATTACCATCACTATAAACAAATCCAGAATGGCCACTGGCGGTTTTAAGCCAGTGTAGTCTAACCATCACGTGCACGATACATAGTTTTCTTAGGGTAAATTTGAGGGATATTTGAGTGTTATCTTCAGTATATAAGGAAAACAAGTTGATAACCCTATATATTATGTATACCAAGTCTGTATTGGTGATTATCTTTCTCATTGACGGTCATATATTCCGTCTTGGCATTTAGATGTAGGCCGACTTGCACAACATTATCAAGTAGATCATATGCATCGCATATCAGATCGGCTGTTAGAGCTACATCATCTGCGTTGTCAATGTCTGTGAGATGCTGACTTTGGTGCCATTTAGAACACTTAGGTTTGATGGCGAGTCCCTTGTCGTTCATGATGTCAAGACTGTCTGAGGATGTATTCAACCACGATTACAAAGAGATGACAAGGAAGAGTATCTCCTTGGAGGATTCCAGTAGGAGTAGGAGCTCCATTGTCTCCGGGGGCATGTCTATGTTCATATTCATGTCAAATAAAGTGGCACCTTAAATGTGTAAAAACCAGTGATAATGGTAAGTTTTACTTGAATATGTTTTCAAGATGTGGCATATTTTGATCGACAAATACAGACAATACTTTAAACCTCAAAATATTGTCACCGATGTCTGTTCCTTCATATGGTATGATCCATTCAACTCCTCCAGAAACTGATACATGTTTCAAGTTACTTTATTTTAAATGATTGTTATGAGTGATAAGGGCGTAGAAAGGTTAAGAGGGCGTCGATGGTAGGCTGTGACTGAATTTTATGGGGTTAAATAGCATCACATTTATTCTGCATTCAAATAAATAGCCCGATTTTCTTCTGGACACAGATTCCCTTCGCTGAACGCCATTCATTTGAATGTAAATCCGTGGACAGAGCGCAAAACCGACTATTTGATTCAAACGACTGTACATTGTAGCTCGGTCTATATCTAACGGGTGTGAATGATCTTTGCAGCAAATTATAGATAATGAACTAAGCTTTCAAATGATACCCCATATGTTAGATATGTGTTACTTACAAATCCAAATGGCGGACACAATCAGGATCAAGTTTCTTTGACTCGCCTTGTATAAGGATCCACATATTACAATCTTACATTAAGTGTCCGCTTATATATGATTACGATCTTACATATGTGTCTATTTACAGACTGTCCCCAAAAAAAACTATACAATCAAAGATTTTTTTTTTTTGGCCAAAAATTTCAGTTCATCTCAACAGGAGTTTTACTGATTCTTTTTAGGAGTGTTCCAGCTTTCATGAGATTTTTAGTTGGTGTAATTTGGGGTCTGGTTCAGGAGTTATGGATAATTATCTGAGACATTTGAAAAACCTGTTGGGCCACTTGAGTTTCGGCTATCCTGATATCAACAAATTTGCCATTGAAAATCACCTTCAAGACATTCTTTATTGAAAATTAAAATAAAAAGTAGGTATAAAGTGCTGCTTCTTGTGATATAACATAATTTATAGCTTTATAGTGTCGCAATTGCTAATAAATACATGTAGCATTGGGAAATTCAATTCCAAACAGTCTTGTTGTCTCAGCTTTACTCCAGGTTTCAGCAGAAAGTAGAACCATAAAACACCCTTGTTGAAAGTAAACTGAGACCTTTGAACACAACCATCCTTTCTTTCCTTCATTGCTCTTTGTTGAACACTGCTTTCTTCATCATATTCCTCCCTGGCATCTTGGAGGCAGTGAAGAATAGGGGAAGGGTAAATTGTCCCTCCACATTAGAGCGTTGTCCACACATTTGTCCCTCACAATTGTAGACTGTTACATTAGTTTCAGCAGTCAAATCCAACAAATTTCCATGAATTTCATGATTATTGTCCCCCTGAGAGTGAGTCCCTCATTTCACCCACAACATAATAATTTCTGGTGCGTTCACTGAAAAATAATATATTGATTAGTTCAATGCATGATAATACATTCACTCTGATCTGTACAATAATAGTCTTTTGTTTGAAAAGGGTTTAATCCAACAATGACGCTACACGCCTTATACCTTTAGTTTCTTGAACCTTCAGATGAAACTGGCCCAAGTGGTATTTTATCCTTTGTGTTCAACTGACAATATCTCCGCTTAGGGTCCATTAAATTGGATGGAATAAAAGCGAGGATTTAGCTTAGGATCTTGTCTAACAAATAAAATCAAAATATCTGGCAAAAATGCACAGTTTATATTTTTTT
Organism: Ophioderma brevispina; assembly: GCA_023653785.1. Classification (NCBI taxonomy): domain Eukaryota; kingdom Metazoa; phylum Echinodermata; class Ophiuroidea; order Amphilepidida; family Ophiodermatidae; genus Ophioderma; species Ophioderma brevispina. Next base: position 37,127 of record JAMKCH010002443.1, read on the forward strand.
ATAATTTTTAGTTTGATTGTATAGTAAGATTACAATCTTACAAAAGAGTGCACTTTGGCGTGGAGACCAATGTCCGTAGTAAAAGAGGCGTTGCAGTTAAATGATGACATGTCCTCACAGTAAAGACTCCAGAATGACAGCATACAAAGTCATTTAAATTATATATATATATTACAGATATATGACAATATCTAGGTTTTAAAGGTCTCAGAAAGGGGTCTGAATTTCCTATTTGCTCCTATAGGAAATTAGAAATCGTCCATTTTTTGTACCAAAGAAACATTTCTCAGCTTAAACCTTTCAGATGGTGATATTTTTTATTGAAAGCTTCAGACCAGTGCAGAAAGTTTCACATTTTTTAGGAACACCTGTTATTTGAAATCTCTCGTTGCACCTTTAATGGTCAAAGGCATATAAGCCAATCTCATTCGCTCTTGGCACGGTTTCGTCATTTACTTGGAGAACCTTGACTGGCACCAATACCTGAATATTCTGGTGGGTCCCATAGCTGGCCCAAGAGTGTTTAAGCAATGAAAAATAACTTTTGTCAATAGATGGTTATAAAAAACAAATGAAAATCAATGATATGGGCATTTGTCGAACAATCACATGATTCATGATGTTTTTAGTGGTCAGATATGTAAAAATCACAAAATCCAGCATTTGTTCATATTTTTACATTTAGAATTTTAATTTGAAAACTACATCCTATTTCTATTTTCTTAGCAGATTATGAAAGCTGGTGTAC